>JARYHS010013763.1:0-18390 GCA_031002005.1 Vandiemenella viatica | reverse complement strand
TTCACAATCTAATATTTTACAGGCACTGCATTTTTAAACACTTCCACACTATCCAGCAGATCTTTCACCGTCATACTCTACAACCGTCACACGACATGCAACATACTCTGCAACTTACAGCAATGATAAAAGCTTGTAATAAACTGAACAACACTGCCTGGCTTCATCATTCTCCACTCGTGTTTATTCCTTCGCCTGTAGGTATGAGGTTTTGCATTATTCGGTCATAAATTCGGCGACATAATACTCTCACGTGACCACCAGTACTTAAATTTATTCAAGTTCATAAATATTTAAAAGTCATTTAATTTCTCTCAAATTTCTACAGTAGGTAGTCCTGATTATTTTAAAACTTTTTTTGTTATGACGGTAATTCCAAAATACATCTTCGTTTTCGTGTAATAATTTCCCAAATTTTACACCTCTCCATGCTGTCCCACAAATGTTAAACAAACACTCAAATCCACTAAATTAACTCTTTCGAATATAAAACACATCCAACTACATTTCAGTCTGTACCAAATCATTAAAAACCTACCCGGTCAAACCCTTATACTCGGTGCATGGGCCGAGATTTAATACTTCACTCTATGTACCTCCCTGAGTCTATCTTCAAGACGTTAAGTCAAATTTCAGGAACTCCTTATTGAAAGCAGATTTCATTAATCGCGAGGAATCTTATTGGAAGAAAGTTGTAACAGAATATGGTGAAGTTTACCCTAAAACGTTGGAAACTACAGGCTTTTTTGGTCCGGGGAGTGAGACATGTGATTTAAGAAAGTTGGTGGTCATTATAATCATGGGTTTTCTACTAATCAGCAGCTCCATTCACATCGACGGTCTTCCATGCCTCCACCAATCATTTTGTCTCTGTATATTTTCCGTTTTATGGTCATTATAGCTGATAAAAAATCTTCCAACGAACAAGGAGCTGCTAACTGAGTTGGCTGGGATCATGAATCACGCCGCATTAACACAGAATGTGAAAAGCAGAAATTCTTTTTAACAGATAGACCGTCCTATTACGCCTTTACAAACAGATAAATGCTTCCTACCATACTGTATACTTTTATTTATGATTATAACTTACAGGATGATTCCGTGATGATGTTACAAACTTTCATGGATGATGGAGAAGGGTAAACGTATCAATTTGAGAACAGGGACCTTGGTCCGGAAATGACCGAGTAAAAAGTTATAAGCGAAAATCTACTCAAATTCTGCCTTAGCCTCGCGCAGTGCTCCCAACTTCCAAACCTTGATCATGACGTATAGAATTCCCGCTGAATACTCCACAATATCTTCAGATAACTTCTCCTGCTGGTGAACTAGTAACAGCGCACATTCAGAGATACCGAAAATCCTAAGTCTACAGTACAGTAATAATCAATTCTATTAACCTGCACAAGTTTCACAAGTTGTTACATTTACAACAGTTGTTGAAAATAGCGTCCCCCAGCTTCAATGAAGGCATGGCATCGTCAACCCTTTCAAATATCCGCGGAGTCGTTTGAACAGTATCACAGGCAGCGAGAATTCTTGACAGGAGACGACACAATACTTCTCACATCGCCCCACAAGAAGAAATCAAATGTGGTGAGATCAAGTAACGTAACATGGCCTCCCCTGCTTATTCACTTTTCACGGAATATCTGATCCAGGTGCTCACGAACCCTCAGTCGAAATGAGGTGGGGCTAAATCATGTTGGGACCACATCCGTTGACGAATAACAAGTGAGAAATGTTACAGGAACATTAGCAAAAACGGTACCGGTACATGTATTTCATTGACAGAGGTATCAGAACGATTTTTGCTTATAAATTTCTACTCGGACGTTTCGGGATCAGGGTCCCTTACCTCAGATTGATACATTTAAGCTTCTCCATCATCCCTAAGAGTTTGTAACATCATCACCGAAACGTCCTATATAACATCTAGAAAACATGTCGATTAGTTTTAGATCAATGTGTAGATGTAGAGGAAATTCGAGATGATAACGAATAAACTGAATCATTAAGTAGCTATTAATTTTGTTTTTAAAACTTACTCCTTGTATCTTTCGAGAGACGATTGCGTGAAAACTCACTGTATGATACTAGTATAAGTAACACTTTTATGTATAAGAACGAAGTCTTTCTCGGCGTTGAGAATGTATAAACTGCTCTCGGGTGACTAGCCGAGTCAAGAGTGCGTTGTTACACGATATTTCGGCGATTCATTGCCGCCATCTTCACCAGAAGATGGCGGCAATGAATCTAGTCGCCGAAATATCGTGTAACAACGCACTCTTGACTCGGCTAGTCACCCGAGAGCAGTTTATACAACACTTTTATGATCTTTACTATTACTTTTTCTTTATATTTTACCCAATTTTGGGAGGAAAAAATGTTGAGTTCTTGGAGATCCCGATAAAATGTTCAAATGGAAGTAATTATAACTTTACGGTTTATGTGCAGTTACGAGAAAACGACTGAAATAATAGTTTCTTGGAAAACCTTTTCCGGCAAAGTAATTAGCTTCATTACTATTTTAATCCGAATTAATGCGTGCTACATATCAAGACTCCTAGAATGGAAACGCTGGTTGACTAATAGTCACCGATCACGCAGCTCCGCCAACACCAGGCATAGCTATTCATGTATTTAAAAGCACCGGTATCAATCAATATTTCGGATAAAAAAGTTCGATATTGACGGAAACTACGTATTTTTATCGAGGTGCAAATGTTATGACTACTTGTTAACTAATGGAAAGTCAAATATTTTTACGATTAACAGCCATGGTAACTTTAGGTACGCGATATGTGAAAATTCGGAAATAATTTAAATAAAAAAAAACAATTAATCGATTACTGAAGGCATGTTTGCATTTCTCACCAATGGTTAATTTTTTTTGCTTCGTGCTATCCAAATGATTGCGTTCCGCCTTCCTTATTCATCGAGTACCATTCCTCTCTGCGAACATAATTTTGTTACGACTAGCCGTTTTCACTCAGCTTGAAACGAGTTGGCACGGGAAAGGAGAGAAAATCTGTAGAGAAATGTGGAATGTTGAAATTCGCATTCGTGGATTCAAGTGTATGGAGGTGCAACTTGTAACAAGAGAAGGCGAACCAAAGAGGTGAAAACTTCTTCAGAATGTTGCCCTTTATTCTGATTCTAAATGTGGAATTCACTATGAAATAGAACGAGGACGAGAGGAAAACAGTTAAAGTGGAACATGTACAGGATAGAATTGAAATATCAAGAGCAAAATGGTATGGACACAAGATGATGATAAAAAAAATCCAAATAAAGTACATAATTTGAAGTTAGAAGGAAAGAGAACTCGAGAAAAATAGCGGGATGGATGGGTTAAGGAAATAGAAAAGTGTGTTCAAGACACAGGCGCGAATTGAACAGAAGTGGAAGAGGAGGAGCTGCAAAAACTGCGTTCCCGACAAATCCGCCCAGTGTCTGGAAACTGTCCATGATGATGACTATAGATGTCGAAATCAGTCCTTCAGTTTCTTCGAAGGTTCTTTTAAAAAAACATGGACCATTTCCTTTTCGTTCGTTGTCCACAATTTTGTCCCCGCCCTAATTACCTCGACTTTGATGAACTTAAAGCACTGATAATAAAAGTCATTATATACGAAGGCCATTCCAGTTATCATAAACAGCTAGTATCACTTTCACTGAAATGATTTCCAGACGTTGCCAGCTGTGAAACTGCTTATAGGAACACTCATCAAAAATTCCGTTTTTCCCCAAATGGTGAAGGAGGCGCAGCATACCAGGGTTGAATTAAAGCAGGTCCTAAGTCGCCTTGATCAGCAACAATTGAACCACGCTGTGCGGCGGGTAAACGTGGAAACGGAGGTGCTACTTGGGGAAGGTATTATTACTTCTGTCTTGGAGGTTGTGACTGTGGATACCATTGGTAGGCGGTATTCACTATGCCCAGACAACACCTAAGTAGAATGTGTGAGGAGGTAATTTCTGAGTTGTTAGACAAAGCTTTAAGGGAGCCCACTTCAAGTGATAGGTTGAGGACTGTGCCTTTCTTAGGTTAGGGGCTGCTGGTGAGGGGATGAAGATATATAATCAAAGCAATACTGATTGTAAATCCACGACGGGAAAAAAACCACAAATGCTAAAGAAATAGATGAAGCTGCTTAAACAATAAGTGATGGGGGCAGAACTGGGCAGCTGAAAATATCACAAAGCGATTAGTAAGAGTGTTATTGGTGAACTGTAGAAATAAAATGAACAAAGTACAGTGATAGTCAAAATGATTGCAGCGATTTCACGATTTTTCTTTTGGCTATCCTATTATAGGTACGATGATGGCTTTTGCTGTTATAAGACAAGTGGCTCCCCAAGTTTCGATTGCACTAAATGCAAGCTTTCGCGGTCGCCGCTAGAGCGCTAGAGAGCAAGATGGATGAAAGTGAGAAAGCGTACGTTGTTCTCGAATTTCATTCGACTCAGTCTGTGGCAACTGTTCAGTGACACTTAAGAACAAAGTTCGGGAAGGATCCCCCGCATGCTAATACCATTCTGCGTTCGTATCAGCAGTTTAAAGCCACGGGATGCCTTTGTAAAGGTAAAACAATCGGTTGCCCTCCTGTGTCTGAAGAAACCATTGAACGTGTGCGCGCCAGTTACGTTCGTAGCCCACGGAAGTTTACTCCTCGAGCGAGCAGGGAATTAGGTATTCCACAGAAGACCGTTTGGAGAATCCTTCGGAAGCAAATGTGTGTGAAGCCTTACAGGTTACAGTTGCTACAAGCACTGTCGCACAACGATGAAGTGCGTCATTTTCAATTCTGTGCCCAATGTCTAGAACAAAACGAAACATTCGCAGAAAAACTTGTGTTTAGTGATGAGGCCACTTTTCATGTGAGTGGAAAAGTGAACAGGCACAATTTGCGTATTTGACGGACCGGAAACCCACATGCTTATGTGCAGCACGTTCGTGACTCTCCCAAAGAGAACTTTTTTGCGCGATCTCACGAAAGAAACTGTATGGGCCTTTTTTATTTAATGAGGTGATGGTCACAGGGAAAATCTATCTGCAAATGTTGCAAAATTGGCTCGTGCCACTTATGGAAGCTGACAGCGAAGATTTCATTTTCCAGCAGGACGGTGCTCCACCCCATTTTTCTCTAGTCGTTCGTAATTTCCTAAACACCAGGATTCCAAACAGATGGATTGGTCGTGTTGGGGATGCTGATCGTCAGCTGAAGTCATGGCCTCCTCATTCCCCTGACCTGACTTCTTTGTTTGGGGTTTCGTAAAAGACACAGTGTTTGTGCCACCAGTAGCAGTTGATCTGCCAGACCTGCGGGTTCGCATCACCAATGCATTTGCTCTCATTGACAGAGACAAGCTGCATCGGGTATGGGAAGAACTCGATTATAGACTTGATGTGTACAGAGTCACTATAGGTGCACATATTGAGCATCTGTAGACACTAAAAAAAAAACTTTCACAGTTTGTTTATATATCTGTGTAATCTTGTAAGTATATGTCAAATAATAAATCTGTAGTAATTTCCTGAAACCACTGCAATCATTTTGAGTAGCCGTGTAATTGAATTTGCAAACTTAATAGAGATGCACGAACTATAAGTAATTATAGGGGTAGAGTCTTGGTTAAACGAGGAAGTACTATACGATGACGCTTTTTCCCGGTGTTTACAGAGTGTATCGCAAAGATACAGGAACAATTTGTAGTGGGCAAAAGTAGGAAGGGGAAGAATGGGTGTATCGGGAAATTGCTACCGGAACGTGCGCTCCATTGCAATTAAATTGAGTGTAAGAACGTTTACTTATTTAGCTCGAAGTCAGTAAGGCTGTTGTTCACAAGCGTTGGGGCAGTCGTGGAATGACAGCTGCTATCGTGTGACACGAACGTAGTGTACAGGCATAACGAGATACAGGAACTTGACGGACTTAAACGGCAGCACGCGACTCAAGCATAAAGATGGTGGCGACGATATAACAACTAATCCCTTTTTAATGAGGTTTGCCAGACGGGTTAAGCGTTCGTAGAATAGGATTGCACACAATTTTCATATGTCCAATATTAATAAACCATAATTCCGGGTTTTCCAAATGTTGGAGCAATAAGCGCTAATTTTTCAGTTTACAATAGCATCAAACATATGTAATTACCTCTGACTTGCGCTTAAAGAAGTCATCTAATACTCATTGTTAGTTGTGACTATGAAGTAAGTCGTGTTTTGTGCACCATAGCTAAACAGTCCTCACGTCTGCCATATCAGTGTCACGCACTAAGCAATATAGTGTCCCGATTTGCAAGAATCGATCCACATGTACCAAAGTTTTGTATACAGATATATCAAGACGTGAATATTCCTCTGAGACTACTCCAGCTATTACAACTAATAACAGACTACTTTCAAATTCAATATGCAACAGCTACTGTGTGATGAGGTGCTCAGAAGACTTTTGTATGCAAATAGGTTGTTATCTGCATAATCGGGCTGCAGACCAACACGCAACAGCAGATATTACTATGAAGCAATCCAAGGAACTCTGGGAACACGATGTTCACGTAAATGTTCCAGTAGTAAGGTGACCAATCGTCCTCCTTTTGTAGGCTCTGTCCTTCCTCGAAAAGTGTCCTCCTACCTGTCCTCTTTTTTTAATTTTACACAAATATCTAAAAATTCTGGAATCTTTTTTCAGTTATGAATTATCGGAGATATTGCCGCATGAACGCCAGTGTACCGTCTGCCAGCATGGCGCAGCGGGTAGCGTCACGAATTGCGGTACCGAAGGTCGCCGGTTCAATCCCGCCCACTGACAAAAATTATTTAATTCTGTTTATTATTTCCAGAAGATTCTACATGTTTCCTAAGGTCACTTGTAACTTCTACACATTTCATTTGTTAACTACTCTTGTAATCTCTAGTACGTTCTATCTGTGTATAAATAGAAGAGCATTCTGCCCAAGAGGCAGTCAGTGCTGCGTGTATGTTTGAGTTCTCAATAAACCTGTTCTCAGTTTAAGTGCTGTGTTCATTGACAAGTAACCTTCGAATTCACACCTGTCCCGGTTCCAACGCGACATAGTTTGGTGGAGACGCCGGGTACCCTGTGCAACAGCTGCATCGTCGTGGCTCCGATTAGGCAACGTAAAAGTCGCCGCCTACACGGACTGGAACCGGACTACAAAGGATATACTCAGTACGTCCTTCCGAAAGTCCGCGTCATTAGGAAACCCATGGCGGCAAGCCAGCTGCACATTCGACACCCATCGGTGTTCTCTGGAGACGCTGGACAGGATCCTAACAAATGGCTAAAAGGGTTCGACCGAGTCGCCAAGTACAACAGGTGGGATCATACCATGTGCTTGGCAAATGTTTATTTCTATCTGGACGGAACCGCCCAGCAGTGGTTCGAGAACAACGAAGAAAAACTGAATAACTGGGAAATGTTCCAGACGGAACTTAAGAAAACGTTTGGGGACCACCAGCGACAAATCCGCTCGGCGGAAGAACAACTGAAGAACCGGGCCCAACGACATGGGGAGCCGACGCAATCTTACATACAGGATGTTTTGGCCCTATGCAACGTAGTCAACCCGAATATGACTGAAGCCGACAAAATCACGCACCTAATGAAAGGTATTGCAGAAGACATGTACCAAGCTCTTCTGATAAAAGACGTCGCTACGACGGAAGAGTTCATCAAGTGGTGCCAGCGGATTGAGGAGATGCAACAAAGGAGGGTTGGGCGAAAGAAGTATGACAGACTTCCCAACGTAGTCCCTATGGCAGTTGTGGAAGACCAGCACGACTTTGCGTCTCTCATACGACAAATTGTGAGAGAAGAATTACAACAGTTCATGGCAGCTGGGACTCTTGAACCGAGTGAGCATCAGATCATGGCCATGGATGTAAGCCCAGTGGGTCATGAAGGAGCCGACGCGGCGGAAAAAGAGGTATTTCAGACAATAGCTCCTGTCTGCCGAGCCAATCGCACTCGACGTGAAGAATGGCCTCGCCCTGATATGACGTATGCTGCAGCTGCCAAACGGCAGCCTAGGAACCGGCCGACACGGCCACAACCAAATCCTCCGGCACCTATGACGTCCCGCAGACGAACGGACGTCTGGAGGACAGAAGACAACGCGCCAGTATGTTTCCACTGTGGGCGCCCTGGACATGTCATACGCTACTGCAGAGAGAGAAGACGAGTATTTGACGATTATTTTGCCGCAAGACGTCCGCCATCCGAACAGTTCTACCCCAGGCAGCCACCCGCTGACGAGTTCGGTCGACCTACGGGAAGAAGCCCATCGCCGTACCCTAGACGAGGTCGATCCCCGACGCGCCGCTGCCGTTCATCGTCGCCGGACAGAGCTACCAGCCGCTCCCCTAGCCGCCGCACGCAGGAAAACTAAGCAAGGCGACCATCTACGGAGGTGAGGCCGCCGCAGATGAAAATCCTCCATGGATGACAGTCACTAAGATGTCGGGAAATCTCATCAACGTTATAATCGACGGCCAACCTGTCCGGGCGCTGGTTGATTCAGGAGCTTCTTTCTCCGTATTGTCGGACAATTATCGTCGCACACTAAAGAAGACAATGTTCCGTGATACGGGGGCAACTGTGCTAAAGGTCGCAAATGGAAAGTACGTCCAGCCAGCTGGAGCTTGTGTCGCGAGAATAACCATCAACAACAGGACCCAGCCAGTTGAATTTGTCATTTTAACAGAATGTAGTCATAATGTCATCCTTGGATGGGACTTCCTTAAGGCATCCCAAGCTGTCATTGACTGTGGAACGTCTGAGCTGCAAATTGAAGAAGTCGTTGCGACGGGTACACGTAACACAGAATCTTCTGGGAAGTTATTCGCCGTTGACAACGTGACAATCCCGCCGTTCGCAATGAGAAGAGTCCCAGTCAAAAACACGGACGACCGCAACCTTGAAGTGCTTGTCGATAGTAGAAAGTTTATTAGGCTCACGAAAGAAATCTACATACCAGCGGCTATCATAAGCATTATCGGTGGTCGAGGAGACATTTGGATCACCAACTGTCACGAGCAGTCACAAATTATCCCCAAGGGAATGTGCATAGGGACAGCTGAACCAGTCCAGGAGGGCGAGCTCAACGTCATTAACGAAGATCCATGCTCTGTTACTAGTACCGACAACACGCTGGAGGAAACAACTATGGAACTGCCAATAGGGTCCGGCCTGACCAAGGAACAACACCACCGGGTGTTAGCTATACTACGCCAATTCTCTGGTGTATTCACACCCCAGCAAAAAAAAGGTCAGACGAAACGGCCCACGATAAAGCATCGTATCAATACTGGGGATCATCCGCCCATTAGCCAGCGCTCGTACCGATTGTCACCAGTCGAAAGGCGAATAATTCGAGAGGAAGTGGAGAAGATGTTGCATAATGACATTATTCAACCTTCGGAGAGTCCTTGGTCATCTCCGGTGGTCCTCGTAAAGAAGAAGGATGGTACGTGGCGATTCTGTGTCGACTATCGGCGGCTGAACAAAATCACAAAGAAAGATGTCTACCCACTGCCGCGCATCGACGACGCCTTAGACTGCTTGAAAGGAGCTACATACTTCTCAACCATGGACATGCAGACAGGCTACTGGCAAATCGAGGTTGACGAAGCTGACAGAGAAAAGACGGCTTTTATTACACCTGATGGCCTCTATGAATTCAAAGTAATGCCATTCGGATTATGCAACGCTCCGGCCACATTCGAACGCATGATGGACAACTTACTTCGACACCTTAAGTGGACGACGTGTCTTTGTTATTTAGATGACATTGTTGTTTTCTCGAAAACATTTGAAGAACATCTGAGTCGCCTGTCAACGGTGCTGAAGTGTGTTCAGACTGCAGGACTCCGCCTCAATCCGAAGAAGTGCCTCTTCGTCGCCAGAGAGATAAAAATCCTGGGGCACCTGGTCAACGGAGATGGCGTCCGCGCTGATCCAGATAAAGTAAGGGCAGTCATGGAATTTCCAACTCCTCAGCACATTCGTGATGTGAGAAGCTTTCTTGGGCTGTGCTCATACTTCCGGCGTTTCATAAAAGGATTCTGTAACATGGCACGTCCACTGCAAGAACTTTTGCAGGGAGACGCCAAGTTTTACTGGGATGAAACTAAAGAAAGATCTTTCCAGGCACTTAAGGAGGCTCTAACTTCCGCACCAGTTCTAGCCTTATACGACGAGAATGCAGAAACTGAACTTCACACTGACGCCAGCGGTTATGGGATCGGTGCAGTGCTTGTGCAAATTCAGGAAGGTGCTGAGAAGGTGATAGCCTATGCATCAAGAGTATTCTCTAAGCCCGAGATAAACTACTCTACAACCGAGAAAGAATGCCTCGCAGTTGTCTGGGCTATCAACAAGTTTCGTCCGTATTTATTCGGCAAACCTTTCACCGTCGTAACAGACCACCATTCTTTATGTTGGCTAACCAGCTTGAAGGATCCATCAGGTCGACTAGCAAGATGGGCACTTAGACTTCAAGAGTACGACGTCACGGTGGTATTCAAAAACGGACGCAAACACAAGGATGCCGACAGCCTTTCAAGGAATCCTTTAATAGAACACAACAGCATGAATGGAATTTCAGCCCTCGCTGAATTAGGTGACGTTGCAGCTGAACAGAGGGAAGATTCAGAGTTATTAAGAACCATAGACGCCTTGGAGAAAGGAGAACCGGCCAAAGGAGGGTTTCAATTGATAGATGGGACATTGTATAAGAACAACTACGATCCACTAGGCCCCAAGTGGCTTCTGGTCGTTCCAGCTCATCTCCAGCCAGCTATTCTCAAGTATTTCCACGACGCTCCAATATCCGGTCATCTGGGATTTGTGAAGACCCTGGACCGAATCAGACGCAGGTATTACTGGAAGGGTCTCTACCGATCTGTCAAGCATTATGTGAGTCACTGTAAAGAGTGCCAGCGACGGAAACATGTGCCGCAATTACCTCCAGGTCATCTAGTACCAATTCCACCTGCAGCAGTTCCATTCCACCGAATTGGGATCGACCTTTTGGGGAGGTTCCCGAAGTCGACAACCGGTAACCGATGGATAATAGTCTGCACCGACTACCTCACGCGCTACGCTGTCACCAAACCTGTGCCGACTGCAGAAGCTCCAGAGGTTGCAAAATTTCTAGTAGAAGACATTATTTTGAAGCATGGAGCACCACGTGTGATGATATCCGATCGTGGAAAGGTATTCCAGTCAAGACTAGTATCAGAGGTCATGTCAAGATGCGACGTTGTCCACAGGATGACAACTGCATACCACCCTCAGACAAACGGTCTCACAGAACGCTTCAACAAGACATTAGCCGATATGCTGTCGATGTATGTGGATGTTGAGCAGAAGGATTGGGATACAATACTGCCAGTGGTCACATTTGCTTATAATACAGCAAGGCAAGATACGACAGGCTTCACTCCGTTTTTTCTGCTCCATGGCCGTGAAGCTGAGACCACAATGGATACGCTGTTCCCATTCCAGCCGGACGACACTCAGGATGACTATATAAAACAGCTCATTACCAGGGTCGAAGAAGCAAGACAGCTGGCTCGCATACGAACACTGGCCACCCAGGAGAGGGACCGTCAGCGGTATGACGGCAAGCACCGACCTGTTGCGTACAACCCAGGAGATCTCGTATGGATTTTTACCCCTGTCCGGAAGGTTGGGCTATCAGAAAAGTTACTGAAGCGGTACTTTGGTCCGTATCGTGTCATACGCCGCCGGTCAGACGTCACATACGAAGTCGAGGATTATGAGCCGTCTTCGAAACGACGAAAGCGAAGGGACATTGTTCACGTCCTCCGCATGAAGCCTTACTACAATCCTGACGAGCAGCTAGGCACAACCAGCTTCTTGTTCAAGGACTCTGAGGACGGTTTGGATACTGAGGAAGTCGGACAGGAAGATAATAGTACAAACAGGAGGGGCCCTCCAGAACTGCCATACAGAGGACCCACGACAAGATCAAGATCCAGGACACTTCAGCGTGCCCCAAAAGAAATCTAACAGCGGGACGCTGTTTTCCTCAGGAGAGGGAGCAATGCCGCATGAACGCCAGTGTACCGTCTGCCAGCATGGCGCAGCGGGTAGCGTCACGAATTGCGGTACCGAAGGTCGCCGGTTCAATCCCGCCCACTGACAAAAATTATTTAATTCTGTTTATTATTTCCAGAAGATTCTACATGTTTCCTAAGGTCACTTGTAACTTCTACACATTTCATTTGTTAACTACTCTTGTAATCTCTAGTACGTTCTATCTGTGTATAAATAGAAGAGCATTCTGCCCAAGAGGCAGTCAGTAGCTGCGTGTATGTTTGAGTTCTCAATAAACCTGTTCTCAGTTTAAGTGCTGTGTTCATTGACAAGTAACCTTCGAATTCACACCTGTCCCGGTTCCAACGCGACAATATTTCAAACGCAGCTATATGAATAATTGTATGTGAAGTTTGTAAAGTTATTCCTACTGTCTCAAATGATGAAATAAAGAATGGAAATGTGCTAAACCTTAATGAACTAATTTTCTTGTTGGTATTATCATATTTTCTTTTTACTTATTTTTTTTTTTTTTTTTTTGCTGGTTGATTCGCGGAATGGACACGTTGATATGATGGTTTATGATCAAGTATTCTCATATGGAAATGTTTCTTGCACAGTAAAAGTGATACCACCCAAATGTATGCATTTATGTCAGCCATGTGATGTGTATTTTCTATCGTCAGGTAAAAATACTAATAAAAAGGCTTCTAAGAGCGCCCGAACTGTTGCATCATAATCGTGAAATAATTGATTATGCACCACATTTTGTGGTCGCCTGTATATTACGACATGGTCAAAACATGCCTGCTGGAGTTCAAAATTAACGAACGAAAAGCCAGAATTTGCAAATGTTAACGAAATCTGCTTTCCTACATCAGTAATAATACTGTATGTGACTGTGGAAGGATATCGTTTATAAAATATTCCTAATGTTCACGTAATTTTTGTTTCAAATGTTTTTATTATTTATATCATCCAAACATTTGTGTTTTGCTCAAAGGAAAAAAATAATTTGGAGAATTTGTTTCAAACCAAATTTATAATGCTTCAAGACTGAATAGAAATCAAAAAAATACAAATTAAAAAAAAAGTTTTGGAGGATGTTGGATCCAACTAAGAACCTGCCACATATGATCACCCTCCAATGACTACCAACCCAGCTCCTTTATCATATCAGTTACTGATTGCGTTCTGTGGTAATTTCTACTGCCTTATGCCTGAAATCGAGTGCCAGCTTGTGGTCATGGTCATCTCTTCCCTTCTCCTAATTCTTCTACCAATATCCATCCAGCCCTCATCGCCAATATACGCCTTATACACTCCCAGCACTCTCTTCACCACCCTCCAATGACTCCCAACCCAGCTCCTTTATCATATCAGTTACTGATTGTGTTCTGTGTAATTTCTACTGCCTTATGCCTGAAATCAAGTGCCAGCTTGTGGTCATGGTCATCTCTTCCCTTCTCCTAATTCTTCTACCAATATCCATCCAGGCTTCATCGCCAATATACGCCTTATACACTCCCAGCACTCTCTCTTCACCCTCCAATGACTCATATCAGTTACTGATTGTGTTCTACAGTAATTACCACAAATGTAGTTGCCTTTTATTGTTGGAATTTATTTATTTCTTCTTCTTTCTGATAAGGCCTTCTGGGACCACATGCCAATTTCAATTCTTCATCCTTTGTAGTTATGTTTTCTTCCTTTCAGTCCAATATTCCTTCATCATTTCACTATGTTTCTTCCTTCTCTCCTCAGCAGCGTCGGCTTTAGTCAATGCGAGGCCCCGGGCGGCAGATCTTTGTGAGGCCCCTGTCCTTTGTACAAATATATTAATCGTAGGTATTTCTGATGATCAATGAAAATGCAAACATCATAAAAAACTTTGAGTTTTAAAATATTATATTAGAAGAGTTATTAAAAGTTAACAAACATAAAGATGACAAATCATTAAGAAAACTGAAGTACGTTAAGGCATTTGAAGATATACACAGGGATTAAAAATGATGTTTGCGCCCTTTTCCTGAGACTAAAATATTTAATTAAGGCACAAGAATCTAATGAATGAGCTATTCATTTTCAATTCAAAGAATAGAAATGGCTGAAATCCAATCCTGTGTCATCGAATTCCTCAAATATGTTTTAATATTTTTTAACCACGAAAAACTTCTTTCTGCGGACGCAACTGTATTACGTGTGGCGGCAATAATTCTCAAGACTACTTCAATAGTGGGGTACACTTCAGTAATTCAATTAATGTTTTTTTCAATTATTTATGTCATCACTGAGATACCACTATCATTTTTCATACAGTTCTTGTCCATCAATATCAGATGTTTCTCCTGTTTTTATATGAATGTGACATTCAATAAATCTAATTGAGAAATGTGATTGGTTAGTAATTAATATATACTTTACCATCAATTAACCAATTTTATTGTTACCACTAATAGCAGAAGATAAAATAATCTTTCCAAACATAAACTTTAATCAAACTCGGGTAGCTGCGCGAGGCCCTGGGCGATTGCCCTGTTCACCACCGCTAAGGCCGCTCTGCCCCTCAGACCACTTCAGAGCAGACTTAATACCTTCTTCCTAAACATCTCTCTTTCCATAATTTCCTCTTCTCTTATTTCTTTCCAGATCTTTATTAACCTCTTGAATCCAGATGGTTGTTGATTTTTTTTTTCCTCAGTGGCATTAGATTTTTTTTTTTTTTAAATTAGTTTGTTATCATTTATTCTGTAGATATGTCTCCTTTTCCTTTGGATTCTGCTGTATTCTCTATGTTCTGATATATTTCATTATTACTTCTTAATTTCCATAGTTCTGTTGTTTTAACTGGACCCTAGATTTTTCTCACGATTCTTTTTTCTAGTAATTCCAGTTTATCCAATCTATAGTTCAACACTAGGCAGTCACCAGCATATACACGTTCTGGTTTCACGACAAGCACTTTTTGTTATAAAATTTTTTAGTAATAGCATACACTCTTTCCATCCTGTGTATCCTTTCTCTATGACGGATTTATCTAATCCATTTTCTTGAGTTATTTCAGCAAGATATTTAAATATCTTTACTTTCTCTATTTGTCCAACATCTGTCATTAAAAATTTTTGGGAGCGTTTTTAATGTTTGTAATAAATTTTGTTTTTTTCTACCAAAATTCTCAAACCTGTTTGTTGACTATTGCTTCCTAGATTTTGATTTTTTTTCGCATTTGTAATGTTCTCTGGAAGTATAGCGACATCTTCAGCAAATGCCAGGCAATTTCATCTCAACACCTTTGTTTTTTTTCCCCCCCAAAATTATTGGTGAAATTTTGTGTTCCTTTAGTTTATCATTCCAAATTCTTACAGTTTTCTCGAAGACACAGTTGAACAGAATGGGTGACAGACCATCACCTTGCCGCACACCTGTATTTGTCTTGATAGGTTTTGAGATTTCGCCCATAAATTTACATTTGAAACTGTGTCTGTATGAGTTTCACGTATTAGATTTTCCCATTTAAATTTCACTCCAAATTCACGAGTTTGTTTATCCAAAGTTTCCCTAACAACAGCATCAAAAGCCTTTTTAAAATCTATAAATCTTACTGTTATGTCCTTGCAGTTTAATATTCGATGACAAATTATGGGTTTTAGAATGAATATTTGCTCTGAGCAAGATCTATTGTTTCGAAATCCACCATGATACTCTCCTAATTACTTGTCAAGTGTTGTTTATTCCCCCCCTTCCTTTTCGTTTCAGCCATCTATGGCCTATGATTACACAGCTTCATTTCCTTTTCTGAGTTTCCTTCCTCCGTCGCCAGTACTCTTTCCTTCTCTGGCTCACGCTTGCTTTCTCTTCTCTCAAAATGCCCTCCATTTCCTGGTTGGTTTTTCTTCAGTCAGATCCTTTACCTCCGCCATTTTTCCTCTGGATAATTCCCTGTCTTGTATGTCTTCCATGCTGATCTCACATCTTTTCAGATCCTGATGGACCTCCTTCACCCATGGAACTTGAACCTTCCTGTTCTCTTGAAAGTTGAGTTATTTTCTTTGCCATTCTTTCTGGTTCCATTCTCTTGATGTGTGCATAGAAAACTAATCTCCTTTTCTTAATTGTGTTTGATACCTTTCAAAGCTGTCGTATAATTCTTGGTTCGATCTCAAACGGAAATTAAATACGCTTTCAGTCACTTTTTTGGTCCTAAGATTTTCCTTAGAAAGTTTCTTTCTTTCTTTTCTGTTCCTGTCAATCCCTTTCTGGCTAGTGTTTCTGCTGTGTATAAACATTCTGGCTTCACTACCGTACTACAGTGCTTGTATTTTGCCTGATGGGAGAGTTATTTAGTTTGAATGTCTTTTGACAAATCCTGAAAGCTGTTTCCTTCTTTCTCGCCCTATCTTCAACTGTACCCTTTTCATTAACATTGGGAGTCAAAATTTCACCAAGGTATTTAAACTTCTGTGTTATTTTAATACCACCATATTTAGTTTTCACTGTTCATGTCTGGTGTTTTGCTTCTATGTTCGTGTATTCCGTTTTCTCAAATGATATTTGTAGTCCTGCTTTCTCAGCCGTTTCCTTCAAGACTTCTGTCTGTTTCATTGCAGTCTCCAGATCTCTTGAAAAGAACGCAATGTCATCCGCAAGAGCGAGACATTCAAAATGTGAAGCCATTCTTCCGGTGTCCTAGTCTAATTCCGTTTAGGATGATTTTGACTGACTCATCACTTTCTGCCATCTCTGATGACCTTTTAAGACGCAGTTGAACAACAGTGGGGATAGTCCATCACCTTGCCTTTGATCTCAAAGGGATTTGACAGTTCTCCTAAATACTTTACTTGTGATCAGGTGTTCTTTAAAGTTTGCTGAGTTAGTGATGTTGTCTTATTGCCTATTCTGAATTCTTTCAAAACCTTTATTAGTACATCACGGTCTACAGAATTGTACACTTTCTTGAAGTCAACAAAAGTCATGATCACCTTTTTATCCCCTGCTAATGTCTTTGTTTTCAAAAGTCTTGATATTGAAGATCTGTTCTGCACATGATCGTCCTTTCCTAAATCCCTCCTGATATTCTCCTAGTTGTTGATCTATGCGTTTCTCTATTCTTCGCTGCAGTGATTTGGGGACTATCATGTATGCCACAGGTACTAGTGATATTAATGTTTTTATTTTATTTTTTGCACCTCTTCCATCTCCTGTATTTGATACCTATACTATGAGTTCCATACTAACTACACTCCACAACATTCAAGCAGTGATCTGACCTAGGCTTTGTAACCCAACTCTTCACTTCAGTGCTACACATTCCTTAACAGAGATGTATGACTGTGAAACCTCCTCCTACAACCTACCTAGTTAATTCACTATTAAATGTTATCCCAAGGTACCTGCACTTCATTTATTCAAGAAGCAATTCTTTCCATACTCTATAGTTATCACCTTCTAATAAGCTGACTGTGCTTGTTGACTAGATATCATATTAGGTTTGCCTGTAGCTTATCACAGTACTCTGACATTTTCATTCTATTACATCCACATTAGAGGAAGGTGAGAACATTCTCTCTAACGACTTAGAAACCTTGAATGCATATTATAGAAACTGGAGACTTTGTCCGAACCTCATGAAACAGAAATATGTGCATTCCACTTGAGCAATAGAATAGCACATCAGCAGCTCAAAGTGAACTCCTGCCACAGGGGGTGAAACATAATTTCTATCCCAAGTATCTTGGCATCGCCTTAGACCCTTCCTTAACATTCAAAAAACACCTCGAAAACAAAAGTCAGACATTTAAACCCGAAAAAACATCATGAAGAAGCTAGCTGGTACTTCGTGAGGAGCCTATGCGAACACACTACGAACAACCGCTCTCGCCATGGTTTACCCTGTTGCTGAGTACTGTGCTCCAGTGTGGCAACGTAGTGCTCACACTAGAAAAATGACGTCCACCTAAATGAGTGTATGAGAGTAATAACTGGCACCCTAAAAGCCACCCCAGTCCCTGGTTGCACCTGATCAGCAAAATACCACCTCAGAGATAAGACGCCAAGAAGCAACGGCCGTGAGTGGATAAACTACACCATCCTGATCATCACAGGATCTCCCAATCCACGAGGTCCTAAATGACGTATCCCCCACTCGTCTTAAATCCAGAATCAAGTATGGCAAGACGTGGACATTACAGAAAAATGGCGACAAAGCTGGAACTCCGGATCCGTAAAACGTCCAGATATTAAGATCCCACAACTGGACTTCCAGGATTCATCTAAATAGAGACCGTGGGTCAAACTAAAT
>JARYHS010013761.1:0-16000 GCA_031002005.1 Vandiemenella viatica | reverse complement strand
AAAGGATGGGTGCAAGGAAGGGCAGGAATTCGGCCATGACCTTTTAAAGGAAGCATCCCGGCGTTCGTTTGGAGTCATTTGGGGAAACCACGGAAAACCCAAATCTGGATGCCCAGATGGGGATTCTAACCCGCGTCCTACCGAAAGCGAGGCCAGAGCTCACCCACCATGCTCGGTAGTAAATTCAAGATCAGAAATAGAAACAAAGAGTGAAAACATATTAAAAATTCTTGTTAAGTAGTATACTGAAGTGAAATTTAAGCTAGCGTGCAATAAGAGAGATTAAAACGCAACCTTATCAAAAAGATTTATGATGCAAAAATATGCTGATGTTCTCAGCAAAGAGATACTTTGACCTGCAGCTGAAGGAACACCTAAGTACCTAAACCTATGGGCCCACTTGGAGGAAGTCTGCGGAAGACAGTTATGGACATTGAATTAAATCATTAATTCAGGTCAGAGACGGTTCTAAATCTCTGCTTTGGCAATTAAACGATATAACAATGTCATACTTAGCTCCATCGTTGGGTAAGCAGCGAGCGTCTGGGAAAAGCGCCTCAGAATATCAATGACAAATCAAAATTCCAGAGGCTACAGCGATTAGGTTTACTGATGCAGCTCTAGTAGTAGTAACAACTGCAGTGCCACAGGATATAAAAGTGAGGATGCGAGAACTGGACGGGTAAGGTGGTGGAAATAATGGGCAGAGAGGTTTTGTGGAATGTAGTAACTGAAGAATAAGTTGAAGCGGTCCGCTCGCGGTAGCTTCATATTTTACAAGCAAGCGTTTGTCGATGTAAGCAGGAGAGACTATTTCAGTGCAACCATCGCGGCACCCTTTGAGTGCAGCTGTTTGGAGATGGGAGAGGAGATAAGCTGACCGCATTCCTTCATGGGGGCAGTCCGCCCCGTGCCAGCGGTGCGAGAAGTATAGAGCGTGTGTGTGCGTGTTTGCATGGAAGGATACACTATTATTTAATAATAAGTTCAGACAAGTTTTGTTTTTCTTGTTTCACGCTAAAACCCTCGTTTTGATGAGAAGATTGCAGCTTGCCAGTGAGACGCCGTTCGAAAGGATAATCATCGAATATGTTCCAAAGCAAGTGCTCGTCCAGTGTAATCACAGTGCGACGATTGAATTCGTTTTGTGCGTGTTGTGCACAGGAATTCCAGAAGAACGGACAGCGCTGACTACAATATAAACATCACCTAGATGGTAATTACACAATTTTTTATTCCACCAGAACAAACCGAATCAAAGTGTGACTCATTGCACCCGAGAGCGAAAACCTGTAGTGAATTGTGCTCTCTGATTTTATTTTGAGTTAGTCGAACTTTGTTCACGATCTGTTATTTCATTGTTTACTAAATCGATTTTTATTATATAGATTTAATTTTCTTGTCATATGTGTTAGTCAATTCAAATCGTCTTTACTTATGTTGATAACAATAAATGCGAGTGTCAGTACATAAAATTAATATAAATTTACTTATAATAAAACAAACAATTATATTTCTAAATGTTTATTGAAAATTCTGGAAGGACACCTTCCATGGCGCCCAGGCAAAATTGACCAAGGTATTTTGTATATACAAAATTTTAATGATAGAGAGTAAGTAGGAGGAGAACCTGTTTTCTGGAACAAAAGATCTTAAGCCGGCCCCGGAAGAGACTCCACTCGTCCGCGTGACGTCACAGTTGGATGGCGGGAAATTCTAATGGACCAATGGCGGCCAAGGTCGTATGACGTCACACGTTAGTTCCTCAACCAGCCGCACAGATGGCGACACCGGGTGGGCTTGCGCATATGTTAGTTCCCCGACCGCCCGCACAGATGGCACCATCTCCCAAGGGCTTAATATCTTTGGGCGCAGATATTCCACTCCCCCAGGATAGAGAAAGCCAGCGGGGGAAAACCCAGCCCTAAGGCGTATTTGAACAGGTGTCGACATGTACGTACTTGCTCGGCCGCCGAGACCCTGTTGCGACATGTGCGATAACTTGCATAACTTTCGCTAGAGGTCAGCACACGGTAGAAGACATTTGTCGCTAGATGGAGCGGGTGTAGCAATATGCGTGAAATATTTCGATGTTTGCGAAGCCACTCGCGTGTTTGACCGGGAGTCCGACAGGTTACGAAATGGCTCCAAGGGAAGCACATTATTCATTCGCCATTATGAAAGCATAGCTGGGAGATGAGAATAATTATTATATGTCAGTTTTCGTAGTACAAATCTAAGAATCATTTATGGTAGCCTAATCCCTCGTGTTTTCAAAACGAAAATCGAAAATTTTGTTTTCATTCTGGGTGAACAGAAAAACTGCTTGAGTCTTTGTATTTAATTAAAAAATAGACCATGTGAAAGCGTAACTTACCTTGGTAGCGTTGGGGCTAGAGTGCCGAAGGTCGCCGGTTCGAGTCCGGCCGCGGTGTTTTTATTGAAAAAGCCGTTCCAACTCGTCAATTTCAAAACGAAAATCAAAATTTTAGTTTTCCATACCTAGAGAGGATACCTGCCTTGAATAAAAAAAGCATAAATGTTTCCTTTTAACGTTCTATATGGGGAAAAAAAAGCGTCATAAACTCCAGATATAAAACCGAGGAAGAATTCTATGTGTACCTGTTTTCATGAAATTATTTAGCGTTCTTGCCTCGCATTCGGGAGGACGGAGGTTCGAATCCCCATCCAGGCATCCATGGTTTCCCCCAGGTGAATGCCGGGGATGCTACCTTCAATAGGCCATTCCTTGCCACACATCATTTCCCGTCTCTAAAGGCCACGTTGCCGCCCCCCTTTAATTAAATACTTAGGCCCCATCAGAGTAAATTTCAGGTTGAAAGAAAGACATAGACAAATATCCTAATTTCAGAGAATCATTATAAATAAATCAATACTTGCAGCTTTTTAACGAAAAAGTGGTGTAGTACTCTCTTGCCCCATGACTGGCTGAAAAACAGAACTCTCCTTACATATCATCAGCCTGGCGAGATAGAGGGTGTGCAAAAGATGGCATGTTTTCACCATAAACCTAAGTGTTTAAATACTTAGGTCCCATCAGAGTAAATTTCAGGTTGAAAGAAAGACATAGATAAATATCCTAATTTCAGAGAATCATTATAAATAAATCAATACTTGTAGCTTTTTGCAGGAATAAACTCACTGTAACTTCACTTTATCAGGTATCATTGGGTGCCGAAGGTCGCCGGTTCGAGTCCGGCCGCGGTGTTTTTATTGAAAAAGCCGTTCCAACTCGTCAATTTCAAAATTTTAGTTTCCATACCTAGAGAGGATACCTGCCTTGAATAAAAAAAAGCATAAATGTTTCCTTTTAACGTTCTATATGGGGAAAAAAAGCGTCATAAACTACAGATATAAATTCTATGTGTACCTGTTTTCATGAAATTATTTAGCGTTCTTGCCTCGCATTCGGGAGGACGGAGGTTCCAGGCATCCATGGTTTCCCAAAATCACTCCAAGTGAATACCGGGGATGCTTCCTTTAAAAGACCATGGCCGAATTCCTTTCCCGTCTCTAAAGACCTCGCTGTTAACATAAATTCCGTTCATCGAAGCAGGCAGACATTAAAAATTAATTCACCGACGAAGAGACGGGAAACAAACTCACTTTTTCATTATGAACAATATAATATAACTCACGAGTGTCACCTACAGTCCGTGTATTTTAAAGGATGTATTAAATTAGGGGTATTTATATTTTTATTTATATTTCTCGTGTCCAGGACATAACAAGTTGAATAAACAAATAACATTAATTAATTAATATTAACTATAAACACAATTATATAGAATGTGACCAGAATTCCGCAATCTTGATGGCCTTCTCGTTTGCCCTGTAAAGGTCGTCGATATTGCAGGTTTCAGGGAGATTCCTGCATATCAGAAGATGTTGTGGGTTCTGAAGCTCGCCACATTCACATAGATCGTTGTCATTAGTGTACCCCCATTTTTTAATATTATATTTACATCGGGACACTTCAGTTCTTAGTCTGTTTAGAGCCTTCCATATAGCATATGGCTGATTACATCCCGCAGCCGGTGCCTCTTTGATGTTCCTCCACCAGGACAAATTTCAAAATTAGGGGTAATGAAATTGTGTGTCTGTGAATGTCATGTCCGTCCTGTTGGTGTGTCTAATTAGCTAGAATAAATTCATTCTCATGCAAATACTTAATAATAATGATGTGAGTAACTTCAGCACTCGGGAATTCGATCCGAGGGGGTGTGCTAGGCGAAAAGAAAACATTAAGTTCTCGCCCGTGTAAATCTACTTATATGTCATTTTCTCATTGCCACAACTATTTACCCACCCAAATTGAGTGTCCTTAGCTGTACTTTGTCTAAAATTCCAATCAATCCCTTGTGACACATCAGTGATTGACACCTTTAACTGTATTTTACAGCACAGCACGTATGTTCCAGGAACGAAATACCGTCTGTTAATCTTACTAATTTCACCCCTGTCGAATCGAAGTACTCCAGTCCTATGTGATAAAAATCGAGTCACGCTAAGGCAGTGCTTTCGCATTCTACTAATCAGTAGCAGGGATTCCAAAATGTTCACTTAAGGTGGTTCTACTGCAGTTTTCCAAGAAAATTCTCCCCTTTTCCAGGAAATTATTTTTCAATAAATCAGGACCCAGGGGAGTTCTCCATTCGGTTTAAAATGTTCCCATCTAACGCCAACCTTCGGATTCAGGACCAAGTGTGACATTTGATTGTAATTTCATGCTTCATCCAACTAACCACGATAAAAGTGACATAATACCCTTAGCTAACTTGATCATCAAACAGACATCATAACCCACATTTTCATAGAAGACCCCCACACATCAACAAGTATCCAAAACGTCACCATAGGTTCTATTACGCCTAAGATAGCGCTCACACTTGAACTGTCGTAAATTGTTAGGTCAAAGTGGGTGTTTAGATATTTTATCCACTCAGACCTCATCACTTAAAGTCTAGTGCGAGATTGTGGTCATGGTCAACTTAGGCTCCATACACCACTCAGAATTATTCCACCAATATCCATTCTAACAGCATTATACGCCACCTACAGCCCCTCAACACTCTTCCTATCTTCCAATGACATCCCAGCCCCAGCTCCTTTATTATGTCACTTACTGAATATTTTCCACAGATAAATCTAGCTGCCATCTTTTGTACAAAAAATGTGGACTCCATACTACACCACACAAGCAGTGGTCTGACTGTGGATTTGTACCCAAGTCCTTCGCTTCTCTGATACACCCCCTCATCACCCTCTCTGTTAAATGATTTTTATCCCGAAGTGCATGTAATGAAAAACGTGAGGAACACAATTCGTATGTCAACACAAACGGCAGTAAACTGTAAAGAGCACAATGAAATGGGAGACTGCCTAAGCCCTGAATCAATGGTTAGAAGCACACGTTGATAGTGAGCATAATTCTAGACTCAAATCCACAGAGGGATGACACACGCACATTTCCATGCCTACAGCGAGGTCGACAGAAAAACCAGCACCAAGATAGAACTCCCACAGAGGAAGAAGACACACACATACACACACACACGCGCACGCACACACTTGTACATGCATACAGCGAGGTCAATAGAACTAACAGCAAGCATCATGAAAACGATGAAGTGGGGCAGAATTGTCGTTACCACTGATTATCTGGACAGAACTATCGTTACAAAAATCATCAGACAGACGAGTTAAAGTCAGGTACCGCCATACTTATGCTTACATCCACAAAGGACAGACGCAGATACACATGTCCAAGTCTACAGAGAGTTCAGTATAGCTACCGGCAACAATCATGGAAACGAAAAAGTGGTTTAGTACTCTCTTGCCTGGCTGAAAAACAGAAGTCTCCTTACATGTCATCAGCCTGGCGAAATACAAGGTGTGCAAAAGATGGCGTGTTTTCACCATAAATCTAAGTGTTTATACCATAAATAGTGTTCATCACGCCCCAGTTGATTACATTTACCATCAACATGTCTCTCCCACACCGCAACCCTTTCTACCATTCAGTAAAAAGTGACCCCAGTACCATGAGTTGCAATAGACACTTGACTATCAGACAGATATCATAACCCGCATATTCAAACTAGGTCTCAGCCACAAATCTATACATCTCCATGCACAAGCACAAACAAACATAAGTGGAGGGACAGCAAAATCATACACCCAGACAGACGTTTTTATAGAAGGTATCACAATATTTACGCATACAGACACAGAGAGAGACGCACAAACACTCACATTTCCATGCCTTCAGCGAGCTAGACACAACAACCAGCCTAATCATGGCGACGCAAAAGTGGGGTAGAACCCCCATGGCTCATAACTGACCAAAAAATCATCAGTAACATATGTTCCAGGCATCATACTCTTCACATCAACATCATCTCATTTATTTCGCACTACAGACCTCACTACCATCCAGTATCATGTGTGCTAGGTACAAAACTGTTCACATCAGCCCCAACACGTCTATCCCACACCTAAGCTTTTTCTGCCATTCAGTAACATGTGACCCCAGTACCATGAGTTGCAATAGACACTTGACTATCAGACAGATATCATAACCCGCATATTCAAACTAGGTCTCACCCACAAATCCATATGTCACCTCACACAAGCATAAGTGGAGGGCACAGCAAAATCATACACCCAGACAAACGAGTTAAAGGAAGGTATCACCCCCATTTACGCAAACATACACAGAGAAAGACACATACACACATACATTTCCATACCTACAGCGATCTCGACTCAACAACTAGCCCAATCATGGCAACGCAAAAGTGGAACAGAACACCCATGACTGGCCAAAAATCATAGAAAGACACACATACACACACACTCATATGTCAATGAATTCACATAGTTCCATTCATCACCACACATAACTGGAGGAAAGAGACTGAACATGCTAGATCCAAACTGAAGAGTTACAGGATGTGTGAAGTTTGAAATCACAGCCACATCTCTCCCACACCGCAACCCTTTCTGTCATTTAGTAACATGTGACCCAGGTACCATGAGTTACAATAGGCACTTGTCTATCAGACAGATATCATAACCACCATATTCATACTAGGTCTCACCCACAAACCCATACGTCTCCACACAAGCACAAACATATGGGAAGAACAGCAATTCATACGTCCAGATAAATGAGTTTAAGGAAGGTATCACCATGCTTACACACACAGACACAGAGAAAGACGCACACACACATATATCCATGCCTACAGCGAGCTCAACACAACAACCAGCCCCATCATGGTAAAGAAAAAGTGGGACAGAACCCCCATGGCTCAAGACTGACAAAAAAAATCATCATTAACATGTGTTCCAAGTAACAAACTCCTCACATCAAAATCATAGCATTTAACTCACACTACAGACCTCTCTGCCATTCAGTATCGTTGGTAATATGTACATGATCAGCACCACCTCTATCCCACGCCACAAGCCTTTTCTGCTGTTCAGTAATATTTGTCCGACGTACAACGAGTATCAGTAGGCACATGGTCATCAGACAAATATCATAACTCCCATACTCATACTAGGTCTCACACACTAACATAACTGACCAAAAAACCATCAGACAGACGTTAGAGTGTGTGCAATGGATGACATGTTTTTGCCATACACCTCAGTACTTATCACATTATCAATTAATTACATCAACACATAGGTAGCCAGTCATTGTGAAATCTCAAAGTCGAGTACAATCCTATCGGGATAGACACACAACCACATAGAAAGACACACACTCACATGTCCATGCATACACACAGTTACCATACATCACCACACACACATACACGTAACTGGAGGAAAAGGACTGAACACCCTAGGTCGAGACTGAATAGTTACAGGATGTGCGAAATATTTCATTTCTTTGCCACAAACCTCGGTGCTCATCATACCCAAATGATTACATCTACATAGGTGGCCACTGATGGAAACATCTCAAGTAGACTCCTACCACCATAATTTCACACATAACCACACAGGAACAAGTACACACACATATGTCCATGCATATACCACAATTTCATAAGTTACCACATACATACAAGTAACTGCAGGAAAGGGACCCGACACACGACGTCCACACTAATGTGTTACATGATAGGCAGATGAAAGCATGTCTTTACAATACATCTCAGTGCTCACCACACATACTTGATTTTTAATGTGCCATCAGTATAGCTGGTGGCTGGAACTAAGCTCTTGGCAATGTTTTGGCCAAAGGTCATTTGTTAATAGCAGCTCATCAAAGACAAATTTTGTGTGAACCTGCCCGGGCGGGCGCGGCGGGAGGTGGCCACCCTTCCCCACTGCGGACCGAAATACCGCAATTCGCCGGTCTAAAAGCGCGGACCGCGTTGGTTTACCGGAGTTTCCCGACCCGGACCTATTACCGGTAACCGCATTTTTAGGACCGGACTGAAGACCGGAGTTTCCCGACCGGGACCTATTACCGGTAACCGCATTTTTAGGACCGGACTGAAGACCGGAGTTTCCCGACCGGGACCTATTACCGGTAACCCGACCTACATGATGTACGCGTCCGTGAGGATTCTGTGTGATGTTATTGTACAGCTCGCGAAAAAAAAAGTAAACCTAACTGAAAAGTGATTCTTCTGAGAATTCATGCAGCCAAATGCTTTTTAACCTATATCAACTCCAAAATATCGGTAAAATTTAACACACGAACTCCAAGATTTTGTGTTTCATCTGTTGAATTCGATAACTTTTGCGCATATCGAACTTAACTTAGGTATATACAGAGTGGTTCGAGAGGAACGGTAAATATTGAAGGAGGTCATAGTATGAAGAATATTGTGTAAAAAAAAGTTCAAATTAACATGTGTCCGGTTTCCATTCGTTTTGGAGACACAGGTGCTGGAATGCCAGGCCTTACCCCATTAGATTTTTGTGTGTGGGGATGGTTAAAAAACGAAGTGTGCAAAGAAAAAGAGACGAATTACTCGCTCGGATTGTAAACACTGCTACCCTCTTAAAAATACACCAAGACGTACTCGGAAGGGCTACACGTATTCTTGGGAAGATAGCTGCAAAGTGTGTTGAAGACGATAGTGGGATTTTCGAACATTTACTTTAAACTTTTGTTAAATATGCGTCTGTTTTTGCATGAATAAAGTACTTCAATAAGTTATTTATGTGCTGTTGAGGTTTATTTTATGTATAAAATTCCAGCACTTGCATCTCCAAAACTAATAAAATTGGACACATGTTTATACGAACTTCTTTACTCAATAGTGTTCATACTACCACCTTCTTCAGTATTTACCATTCCTCCTTAACCACCCTGTAGAAGAGATATGAAAGTTATTTCGTTTTCATGTAACATGTGATAACTTTAGTTCCAATCGCAGAGACATATTGTTTTTAATTGACCTTAAATGCAGTTTTTTCAGGAACTGAGATTTGCGTCTCGATCTGTTAAGGTGCCGAAGAGTTGCACCCGATTCTGAAATGTTGGCAGTTGAAGCCTGTAACCCTGGGTGATGCAGCGTCACCAGCAAATAGATTTCAAGAGACCACCATTAGGAGTTATGGGGCCAAATGGCGGATAGTAGCTGAAAAGTATTGCGGGGTGAGGTTATTGTTACTGGAGAAGCAGCTGAATTATTGGTTCAAGCCACAAGTTTGGTCATTTGTCGGTTGTGCAATAAATGTGGCAACAGAAAGTCAGTGAACCAGATGAACAGGTGAAGTGCACCAAGCGGGTGAGCATTTGTCAGGACTCGTTGCAGCATCTGGCTCGAGTGGTAGTTTTGACGTTGAAACTGCTGAAGACATTGTAGTGATGTGGGAAGGACCAGTTTCATTTTGAGACTCGTTAGATATTACTCGACGGAGCTTTGAAACTAAAGAAAATTGTTCTTTAACGCTCCAGAGAACGACGATATCAGATTCTCAAAGATGGATTGCTCAATGAGAAGTAAATAAAACGGAAGCATGATTAGATCCTATTAAAGGGAATATTTATTGGGAAATCTATTCGTCGATTTTACTTAACCGGTATACAATATTTTAGATCCGAGTAGTTTGGTAAACAACCAACAGAAATGTTGTTAGTGGTGTGATAAAATCTGCGTTCGATGGATTTCCTGATTAAGTATAGTAAGTGACGGTCGGGGAACATGTGGAAAGGAAGGACTAGTCTTAAACGTAAAGTTTCCGATTATTAAGCAAATTAACTTTGCTTATTTAGGCACTATGAAACCCTTCCTGTCCAGTTGGTTTTTGACTTTCAGGCATCTTAAGCGCTGAAGTTCTATTGAGTGCGGCTACGGATTAACTTAACTACACCACGGATACTGAATCTCAACATATAATGGGGCATAATGGGTTACAACATATTGTATATACGAGAAATAATCCGTGTGAGTTTAATAAGTACGAAATAGAAGACAGCATTCCTTGTAGTTTTATTTTATTGTTAATTTTCAAACATGATATTTGGGAATGAAATTTTAGTTTTAAATAAATTCCAATATTAACTCCATTCATACCTAATCGAAATGGGTAAATGATGAATCATTTTACAGAGTAATGTCTCTGCTTTGGTAAGATTATATTTTAAAATAGTAATTTTTCCGCATTTGGCCCTTAAAGGGCAAAAATAGTAACTATCAAGGTCACGTGTATGAGACAGTGCATCGCCAATCCGCTAGGCTTGCTAAGCCTCTCCGTCAGGCCAGATGGGCGACCTGTCTTAATCCGGCCCTGAGATATGGATGTAGTGTGAGTGTGTTTTGTTCAGCTTAGTAGTATGCCGGTGACGTCTATAACACTTCAGCTTTCGGTAAAGAATAGCGTCATGTGTTTACGTCAACGTTGAGAGCTGCAGGATACCATATCAACCTACTACAAATCACCAAACGCGCTATCCATCGTATTTTATTTTAAAATTTTCGCACAAGTCATCTAGTTACTGTAAATACCATATGAAAACGTTGTGTCTTCGTGACTAAATTACGTCACATATATTTCATTTCGTGGTCCATGTCATGTCAGGTGTGTGCTTACAGAATTCTGCAGTTCGTCTTTCAGAAAGTCTTGTATGCCCGTTTCACAAGGGACGTTTCCCATTTATCCCTCTTTGAGTTTAATAATAACTACCCCACAAATCGATTCATCACACAGACGAGATTCTGCTCCCACCGATTTCAATGATTTTGCCATATGTATAGATTAAATAAGTGTGAAATTATTTTATTATATGTGTAAAAATCTTTTCGGGTGGTGATATAGTACCTAAATTTCGCAGTGTCAATAGAAGGTTTTGTTGAATTATCAGTAAAAACAACCAGTTTCATTAAATAAACCGTAGTTCTCGTACACTACATTTTATTGCACTGCACTATAGTGTATTTCACTGTAGTGCACCACGATACAGTATTCTACACTACACTACACAATAGTACACAAAACTATAGTATGCTGCACTACATTTCACTAGCCTGAAGTAAACTAGACTATAATATGCTACACTGCAGTACTCTACAGTGCAGTAAACTGTAGTATGCTACACTGAACTGCACAATAGTATATATATTGTATTGCAGAACTCTATGTTACATTAAACTATAGTGCTGTACACCATAGTACACTATACAATATTGTATTGCATTATAGTATACAACACTATACTACGCTACTTTATGTTGCACTACACTGTAGTACACAACATATGCCATATTGCACTATACTTTAGTTCACTACGATAAAATATAGTACTGCATACTACCTTATATTCCAACACACTATGTGCACTATAGTATAGAACAGTGTATTATTGTACTCTACACTATATACTTCGGAAACTATACTAAAGACACTGAGCTATAGAACATTATGCTTTCCTATAATTTATTGCCGCAGCACTACTCTATAATATACCACACTTCACTGTAGGGCATTGCAGTACACTATAGTACACTGCACCATAGTAAACAACACTATACTTCTCAACATTAATAGACTTTAGGATATTACACTTCACTGTGGTATATTAAATTACCCTAAACATTCGAATCCCCATCCGGGCATCTAGATTTGGGGGGGATTCTATCATTACCGTGGCGCCACAATATGATAATTGATACTTATAGAACTCGACAAAACAAATCGAAAATAAGGAATAAATTTTTTTGATATCTCGCTTGGTTCTCGAGATATCGTATCTCAAAATTGACGTAGTTAGGTTGAAATACGGCCTGGACCAGAAGAAAAATGTTTCTATAGCCAAATTTGATGATGAATTCTTACGTAACTCGATGAGACAAATGGAAAATAAAGAAAAAAGTTTTTTGATATCTCGCTTAGTTCTAGAGATATTGTATCTCAAAAGTGATGAGGTTAGGGTGAGATACGGCCTGGACCAAAAAATTTTTATTTTCACCAAAACCACCATATCTACATGGTGGAAATGCACTATAGGTGTTTTATTTTCTTCCTAGTGATTGTTGTTAGGTTGAAATACGGCCTGGACCAGAAGAAAAAAACATCAAAAGCAGAAGAAACTATACCTATGGCTGATTTTTAACATGCTATATCTCGAAAACAAAGCGAGATATCAAAAAATTTTATTCTTTATTTTCGATTTATTTCGTCGAGTTCTGCAAAAATCTATCATCAGATTTTGGCGCCACGGTAATGATAGAACTGCCGATTTGGGTTTTCCATGGTTTCCCAAATCACTCCAGGCAAATGCCGGGATGCTTCCTTCAAAAGGCCATGGCCGAATTCCTTCCCATTCCTTGCCCCCATCCTTTCCCGTCTTTAAAGACCTCGCTGTTACAGAGATGTTAAGCAGATAAAAAAAATTTCACTAAACAATATTACACTACGCTATAGCACACTGCACTACACTATAGTACACTACACTGCATTGCATTGCTCTTCCGGCTCCTAGGAGCATACACTCTGTGTGCTGCGAGCGCGTCTTCTGACTAGTGATCGCGTTTCCAGCGTATGCGAGTGTACTGTGTATTCCAGGCGTACAGCTGACCCACCTGGCCGCTACGACTGTGCGTGCTCGCCTTACTTCCGCCACATTCTGACCCCTGGCCCGCCGGTGGCCTCTTTATATAGCCTCGCGATAATTGGGTGGCGGTAAATCCATAGAAACGTCATGAGTGATAATAAATCCATGGAAACTGCGGATATAAGAGTAATTGTTGCTTTAAGTAAAGTTTTCTTAATATTTTACTTCATAAATATGAACACTTCGTGTCTGTTCAGCACAGATAGTAAGTAGTACTACGTCTTATTAGTAGTTCAGTGCTTTGATTTCACGCCAAGTAGCCAGAAGAACCGGGCGATCTTATTCGTAATGTTTGATAATTCTGCCTCAAAGAATGACGTCGAAATCATTAGTGACGGGAAAGGACTGGGGGATAAGAAACGGGAAGGAATTCGGCCATGTCCTTTTTTCAAGGAACCATCCCAGCATTCGCCTGTAGGATTTTGAGATACCATCGAAAACCTATATCTGGATGGGCCCAGTCCACCCGAATGTGTGGCCAGAACTTTAATTGTTCGCCCACTACGCTCGGTCCTTCAATGAAAAACTTTAGGTAGAGATTTCTACATCTACATACGAGTACATACTCTGCAATTCACAAAATTGTAGGTGGCAGAGGGTGCTCAGCACCAAAGCTAATCTCTTTGCTGTGCATTCCAATCCCTAATGGTACGAGGGAAAAAAAGAATTCATATAAAATCAGTCCGGCATCGTATTTCTCTAATTTTATCTTTCCTGTCCTTCCGATTAAATAGGTTGGTGGAAGAAGTATTTCACTACACTCAAAAGTGAAAGTGGGAGTACGCATGTTTACCAATAAGTTTAAACGAAACGTGTGTCGTCTGTCTACCAGAGACTCCCAACCTAGTCTACTAATCAGTTCTGTGACGCTTACATAAGGACTGTAGCAAGCGTTCACGAATCTAGCGGCTCTTCTCTGTACTTTCTCTATACTTTCGATCAACCGCTTACGAAACGGGTCCCAAATGGCACAACAATAATCCAAATGTGGACGCACAAGAGATTTGTACGCTATCTCCTTTGTTTGTTGATTACAATTTTTCAAGATTCGACCTATGAATCGCAGCCTAGAATTTGCTCTACCTACTAACGAATTAATGTGTATGTCCCATTTCATGTTCCTTTGTACTGTTACTCCCAAATATTTCATAGAATCGACCATATCAATCACTGTATTGTTTAACTCGTATTTCTGATCAATTGGATTCTTTTTGTTTGTTATGCTCATTGTCTTACACTTTTTACAATTTAGAGTAAGTTGCCACTCAGCGCACCAAGCCAAAATAACATCCAGATCACGCTGAATTTCTAAGCAATCGGCCAAATTTCTTACTTCCCTATAAATAACCGCATCATCAGCAAACAATCTAATAAGGCTTTTCACTTTGTCTCCGAGATCGTTTATAAAAATTAAGAAAAGAAGTGGTCCTATTACACTTCCTTGAGGTACACCCGATGTAACATCTATATTAGAAGAACTTTCTCCTTCAACGACAACATACTGCGACCGGCCAGTTAGAAAATCCTTTATCCATTCAAAAAGCTGATCCGATATACCGTACGCTCGAAGCTTCGCTAAAAGGCGGTTGTGTGGCACAGAGTCAAAGGCTTTCTGGAAATCTAAAAAAAATGCATCTACTTGTGAACCTGCATCGATAACTTTCATTACGTCGTGTGTAAATAGGGCCAACTGTGTTTCACATGATCTTTTCTTCCGAAATCCGTGTTGATTTGTTATACAATTTTACAATTACGCTATTGCTCAAGCTTTGGATCTGAGAGCAGTGACAATTTTAGTGATTTCAGACATTTCACATAAATAAATAATGTTTACTTGTGTACCTGGGTGTCATTTAACAAATATCTCTAACTTCCTTCTCGTCATTCCACACACATTCCTACGAACAAACGGTTATATAATTGATGCTGATTTATTTTTTCATTACCGTTGTCGACCAGTTGTTGCAGTAATTTCAACTCTGTTGTGTACGTACGCATTCGGTCGGAGAAAAAAGTTATTTATGCAGACCGATATTCTCAGCTGGGAAGTGAACACAGCCATGCGGTATTCACCTGATTGGCAGACAAATTGGAAAATTAGTTTTTCAGCAGTGCTGTTCAATAAAATCTGTTAAGGGAACAAACACTGCGATTTGTGTTAGCATTATTAAAACTCAATTCAGAACCATAAAAACTGAATTTTGTAATACTAATCAGGCTGAAATGCTTCCTTCACGAATTTCCATATATGCCCTTATATCTATGTTCGCCAAGTGATATTACATGCTAGAAATGAAATTCTGACAGAAAATTAAAGAACAGAGTAGTTATATACTTGGTTTTAATTTTAATCTCGTAATTCATCTAATCAAATAAATTTTTTTAAATAAAATATGAGTTATGGGTAGTTAAAATATCTAAAACATAACTTTAAAAAATATTCTTGAGATGGAAATGTGGCTATTCATTTCAGTTTGAGTTTGGTAAAATATGTGCTGGTAATGCTACCGAATTGAACAATTTAGATTTAACCGGAGCATCAATCATGGTCTAACTCCAATTTCCCCGGAGACAATTTTGCATTCTAAATCTGTGTAATTCGCAAATGATTCCTCACGAACAACTCAGAAATGCAAAAATTTGTCGTCATATATAAGAACATTCAGGAGGTTCTTTCAAGTTAGCCGAGGTTCATCCAGTGGCTTAGGTTATACCTCTGTCAACACTGAAATGGTTTTGTCATCTCTATACAACTATTGTCTATTACTTTCCCTCATTGCTTTTCACTGTACTAAACCTTTCATCTCTAGTAAAAATGTAAATCCGATGTCTCCTTGCAATTCAGTATGAACCAGTAATGCAGATAGATTTGTAAAGTAAAGCGTTTTC
>JARYHS010013760.1:0-28214 GCA_031002005.1 Vandiemenella viatica | reverse complement strand
CGTACTAACTATCGTATTTGGTGACAGTAACGTGCAACGGTTACAGTTACAGCTCGCTAGTGAGTACGCGGCTTAAGACGGGTTGACTTTGTAACCTCTTACTAACCGCTTCTCCCGCGTTCAATATCCGAAAGTGTGGCCTTTTTTTCATCAGGGGTTTGTTGCTTCTTGACGTCGATATCGTTGACAGAGGCAGGATAGTGTTCAAAAACGGGGAATAAATTCGGCCATGGCCTTATACAATGAACCAGCCCAACATTCGCATATAGAAATTCTGGTTACTTGGAGAAACCGCATTCATGATGTTTGGACCATAGATTTATTTTCCTTCCTCTCGTAACATCTCAGCCACCTGCATCTGGTATGACGGTGTCATTCAGTTGGCTAATTTTTAGTAACATGTATGTTATTTCTCTAAAATTTAGCACTCCTAGTAGATATAGTGTGGTGCCAGCCTGTACATGGGGTAACAATGTTAATAACTATAAGTAGAAACATTAGGAGGTAGGGCTAAATAGTTAATAAGGAATAGTATTAATAATTTCAAATTGCAGTAAAAAGAGTGAGACAGGTAGTAGATTCTATTTAGAAATTTCAGGAGGCTGCTGTAGCTGCCATTATGTCAGCAAAACAAAGCCTAGAGGTCAGTCATCCCGTTCCCGCCATCATCGTTGGCGCGGAGAAGGTTGTGAAAAAAAAACAGACAATCCAAATTGCAGTTAACAAAAAAGTATTTAAGGCCCGCTGGACACAATAGGGCCGTAAGTTGCTGAGTTTTGCTCAAGGTGATCGATTGCGGTGACTGCCTGCACCGTAAGCCTGCCCAGTATGATGCAAGTCCAATCATATTACTCTCTCTTTCTCTGTGTGTGTACCTCTGCCAAAGAACTCACTCTCGCTACGGTTACGAAGTGAAATAAACTAAGAACATTAAGATAAAGTGTTATAACGGCCTTTGTGTAACTGTTGGTTACTAGAAAATTTTACGAACTTGTTTGAACGAAAACGAGTGTTGAACTTTGTATCAATGTAATTAAGTTGGACAGAATATAATCTGATTTTTTTTTCTTTACTTTCATTCCTCCCAGCTGAAGGCCAGGAGGCGGACTGCTGGCGAGTCACGAAGACCCTTTTCAGCATAACTAACCTACGGGGAGGGAAGAGGGATGGAAGTCGGCCGTGGCCTTGTAGGAAATCATCCCCGCATTCGCCTGGAGTGACTGAGGGAAATCACAGAAAACCCCAGTCCGGATGGCCGAACGGGGTTTGACCCCCGTCCTCCCAAGTGATAGGTAGGATGGCGATTTCGCCCATCTCGGTACATATAATCTGATTTTGTGTGGTTCATTATATATCCACGTATTTTAAATTTGTAACTGCTCCCGTCCGCTACTACTTTGCCATTGTTAAAAGTGATTGCAGTCAATCTCCAGCAAAGAGAAGTCGGATAATAAATAAATTAGCAGAGAATTATTGAAGGTGGGGTTCTGGAAGGTTACAATAGATAATCCCGCCCCTGACGGTGTCCGGCGCCTTACAAAGAGTTAGCTAGTTCAAGTCCTTGCGCTGGAAGAAATTTTCATCCTCTCAACTTGGCCGGCAGTGTAGGGGAGTACAATTCCTGGTCATCATATAATGCAGCAAAGTCCTAAGCCACAGTGCGTAGGAGAGAGGACATACTGCAACGTCGATGGTGATTCTTCCGTCGTATTGAGACAGTAAGCCTGCCGGCTCCCTTGGTGTCATTCAGAAGAGCGGGCTTGAATGGTTTCGGCATCCTTATTTCTTCGTATTTCATTCACTCACAACGCAAACAACACTGAACATATGAACATGACAGTCATCCACACAAATTAGTGACACTTGCATACACCTCCGTCTCTAGGGAAGGTGCGGAAAAACCACCCCAGCCACCAACCCTGAGTCACCTGGCAAAGGAGACAATCATTAAAGATGATCATGTTGTTATTATTTATTTATTTATCAATCTTGTTTCATGGATCCCTGCTGAGGAAACTTTACTTTAAAGAGATTGAGCAATAGCAGAAGGAAAAGCTGCTGAACTATTCCAATTGTTGTTTGAACTTTAAAATACGTTGTTAAGTTCAATATTGCAAAAAGGAAGAAATTTTGGTATAGAAAAGGGAAAATTCGCCAACAAGCAAGATCAATATTTTTAACTAGCAAAGTTCCCGGAGTTGTCAGGTATGATCTAGGTTGATTTGCCCACACAGTAAATATTGAAGTTCATAACAGAGGTCAGTTTTCTGCACTTGTGAATCAAATTTCATGTCAATCGCACCGTTTTCTATACGTATTTGAACTACTAACAGAAAAGAGATGGGGTTGGGGTTGATTTATTCCTGCAATATTTTTAGCCGCCCTCTCAGGAACATGTGTCAGGACCAAGTTTCATCAAAATAACCACAGCTATTCGAGCAGCAACAGAAACAAAGATTTTTTCAGAAAATGTCGAAAAGACAGAAACATTCATCAATAAATTATAAAAATTCCCGGAAATGCCAATACTAAAAGTTTGTAACAGTTCACTATCATGTTCAAGGCCCATCAGTAATTTATTACTTACTATTAATATCAAATATAATTTCACTTCCAAACATCAGAGAGTGTAGCTGTGCGGACTAAGATCGTAGTTTCAAGAAGCAACGAAGTTTTCGGAAGGTTCTACACTAAAGGTTTTAAACAATTCACTTTCATGTTCAAACCCATCTGATATGCATTACTTACTGTTAACAGTGAATATAATTTCACATCCATATATCAGAGATTGTACCGCCTGAGATCTTAACTTCAAGAAACAAAGAAGATCTCAAAAAGTTTTTTCAATTATATTATTAAAATTAATTCACAATTTTCCACTTTACGCAGTTTCCTCTTCGCATTCAATGCGGCCATCTATGGGGTTTAAAGACTAAAAACAAAATTTAAGGAAGAAACGTTACATGCGACAAATTTTTTTTTTTTTTTTTTTTTTTTTTTTTTTTTTTTTTTTTTTTTTTTTTTTTTTTTTTTTTACGTAGTATGCATCTAGTTGGTATTTCATCTTTGATGTTTCGCGCTATACGTTCATATTTTCACTTACTGTTCCGGCGTTATTTTACGATTCAGTTGAGACTCTAATCTTTAAAACGGTGAAACCCCCACCGAAATCTGCGCAGTATTTTTACAGTTTTCATTTTATAGATATAGCTCTCATATAGAAATTCTTAATTTTTTTATCACTAATCAGATATGCATATTTTAAACAGCTGCTAATTGGCCAAGTATCATAGTGGGATTGTTTCACATAAGTCTTTGTGAAAATTTTGGACATCAAAGTGTCAACGCCGAAAACGAAGGCTACGTGAAGGTAGATTTGAAAGAGCGCGGTGCAGCGCAGGGACCTGTTTTAAGTGGCGGGCGGGGAGCGTAATGAATGATGCCGACCTTGCACGTGTAAATAGCAGGATCACGTTCCGCGACCGACAGTCCAATCAGAGCTCTAATAGCCCAGACGCGAATTTGCATGCGACGTGGCGGGGGCAGGAACAATCACCGCAAAAAAGCGCAGCCGCTCCATGCTGACGCGCCTGCACAAGGGCTGTCCTTCGATCAAAAAGGTTGAAAACCTACGTGTTTGCTATAGTTTCTAGCTGCAAAATGAAATTTTAAGTGAAAGTGGAACACTTGAGCCAAATAATACAAACAGAAGAAAAGTTAACAATCCCTGTCCCCCGTTTTTCCCCAAAAATATAGCTTCAGACTATTTTAATTTACCAAGAGCATGTTGCACTAGCTTTATCAGAAACAAACACAATAATTCGTAATAAAAATTTGGTTCCTACAGTCGAAAAATACTTGGTTCTACGGTGTCTTCCTGCATTGATACTCAGATATGGTCATAGCCAATTTCTTTATTCTGTAAGAGATGTACCCCTCTTTCCTTCCCAGGAAGCTGCAATAACGTAAGCGCACCTTACGCCTGCCTCCATCTCAGATACTTTGTCGCAGCGTACGTTCCATCCGTCGCCCAGTTTACGCCAGTCGTCTTCGTCGATCTGCTACTGGTGATAATCTCCTGTACATTAAGCCGCAGAATTCGCCGTCCAGTTTTTTCCGGTTACCATCTGCGAGTCCTGCAACGGTCACCATGTCAACCAACTTTTTGGGGTCTCTCTCTGTTCTCTGACAAGTAGCAACTGCTAGATTACGGATGTTGGTTGATTTACAGGTTATTTTTTTCTCTTTGTTTCCGCGTTATATTAGATTATAATGGTTACTGTTAAGCCAATGGTTTACTGGGCATGTATATACAGGGTGTTACAAAAAGGTACGGCCAAACTTTCAGGAAACATTCCTCACACACAAACAAAGAAAATATGTTATGTGGACATGTGTCTGGAAACGCTTACTTTCCATGTTAGAGCTCATTTTATTACTTCTCTTCAAATCACATTAAACATGGAATGGAAACACACAACAACAGAACGTACCAGCGTGACTTCAAACACTTTGTTACAGGAAATGTTCAAAATGTCCTCCGTTAGCGAGGATACATGCATCCACTCTCCGTCGCATGGAATCCCTGATGCGCTGATGCAGCCCTGGAGAATGGCGTATTGTATCACAGCCGTCCACAATATCAGCTCTAACATGGAAAGTAAGCGTTTCCGGACACATGTCCACATAACATATTTTCTTTGTTTGTGTGTGAGGAATGTTTCCTGAAAGTTTGGCCGTACCTTTTTGTAACACCTTGTATAACTTGAGTAACTTCCAAGATTATAGTTTTTATATAAATGGGTGTCGCTACTTTGCTGCAAGTTCTTGATATTTTATAAAACAATGGCCTCGAGAAAATAAACTCTCCACTAGCGGATTAACTTACTTCTCTGGCCCGCTGTTAGTTGCTGAATATCAAAAACATAAATTTCCAGCTCACAGCAGCGTCATCTCTTGTGCTTCGCGCTGTCCTCGCCCACTACTGCCTCAACTGGTGGCGTTCGCACCTCCGTGTTCAGGCCCATTCCCACGGCGCGTGGTGTGGTAGTACGCGCCTTTCATCTTTTACCACCTGGCGGTGGGTCGAGGCACGCCGTACCTGCTAGCATACGCGGCAAAGATGAAAGGCGTCCACTGCTACGCGCTGAGAGACGCGACATGGGAACGCGCCTTTAAAGCGGTCACAGACGCTACGGTATACCTGAGAGGTTTACCTGTACAGATATACCGGAGCACCGACGGAGCCATTATATCCAATATAACCTTAGAATCATCACAAGATGACGCTTTGGCGGTGTTAGGTTTCTTAATAACTTTGAAATGTAAACAACAAAGAAAAACTGGCGTAAAATGTGACTGTCGAAAAGAAAAGAATACACTCGTATTAATTTGTTCAACGAATTGATGATAAAACCTAACGATTACCGTAATTATTTGCGTATGGATCAATCGGTTTATCTAAAATTACTGTCAATTACTGCCAAGAACTTTAGTTGTACATTATCTCTAGTTAAAATAAATAATAAAAATACAGCAAACACAAATTTGTATTTTATTTACCTTGCAATGACTTTCTTCCTCATGTAGAAATGAAGAGGTTAGCTCAGGATAGGAAAGGATGGAGGATTGCATCAAACCAGTCGAAAGACTGAAGACTTTCTTCCTCATTTATGTTGGAATTCAATCTTCTCGGAGTATCATGATCGTATAGAAAATCAAATAGCTTGTAGTAACAAAGTGTTATTTATAAATTGCATCTGTCGACGCTCCAGACTTCAAAGAGGCTTCGTATTTTGTTCTGCTTTCGGACGTTGCTTCTTAGATTATTCTTTTGTTTTTTTAATCGCAGTCTGCTTATTAACCTTATTAACATCAGATTCACCCTCTGGTTTTTTTTTTTTTTTTTTTTTTTTTTTTTTTTTTTTTTTTTAACAGTATCGCATTGGTGGCGTCTTTCATTGATCATGACAATGCTCTTAACACCACAGAGAAGATTCTTATTTATAAATTTCAATAAATTCTTCTATAACTTTACTATGATTACGATTTCACATAGCGTATGTTTGTACTTTGAAGCAAAAACAAGGAAGAAAAAACTGTTACGGCACTGCACACAACGTGATCTCTCTTCCACAGTGCTACAAATGAGACTGAAACCTGTATAGGTCTACCGCAATACCCCCACACACGCTCCGGTCTGTAGTCTGGCGCAGGTAGAAAGAATTGATTTTGCATTCCTCTCCGGTTACCTGTACTAGTCTGGATACCTATGCAGTTCGGTGGCATACACGCTCCGGTCTACCTGCTCAGGTAAACCTCTCCGGTATACCGTACAGTGTGTGCCCGCCTTTACTTCCACTCGCGGCTGCTATATCATTATAATATTTTATCCATGATGGATTGGTGGAACTTCCGCGACTGTGATGTCAAATATGGGTTGTAAAAAATACAGCAACCAGTCACACTATTGTGACTGGTTGCTGTATTTTTTACAACCCATATTTGACATCACAGTCGCGGAAGTTCCACCAATCCATCATGGATAAAATATTATTAATGATACCTCGCCAGGTTCTTGGAATTATATATGCATTTAAAAAAATGTAAACTTAAGCTAATGACATAGTGTGACTGGTTGCTGTATTTTTTACAACCCATATTTATTATCATTATGATTATGATTATTATTTAAATACCATTCGGCCTTATAGCCATTGTTTCTTTTTATTCATCCACTGTGTATATAGAACCTTGTAGTGTTAATAAGCACACGTGAAAGGACAACACAGGTCGGACAAAGCACTTGATTATAACCACCCATGCCCTGGGCCGGAGTTGAACCACCGACCCCTGCAACGCGAAGCCAGCTCGCTACCGGGGCCGGCCAATACCCAGCTGAGAGAAGCATTGCAAGCTCCGGGCACAAGCAATACATTCTTACGTAGCTAAATGAAGCCTAAAATTCATGCGTTTCGTCACAGCATGAAAGGAGGAAGAAACGTTGTAATCTTCCTTTTACAATTAGAACCTAACAATTACAGCCTTTCATTATGTTTGGATAGCAAAGGTAATTCTATTATTAAAAGTTTTCGGCTCTGAGTGATGAGTTTTAAAGTTTACTTGACTCAGGATCGTTTGATTGGGTGTAGGATGTTCGTTTGTAATGAAACGCGCGTGTCGTTTCTTTGGGATGGAGTTCGTTGAAATTGCCATGTTTTCGGCGATGATGGGGTGGAGCATGGAAGAATCCACAGGCTCACTCTGGCGGCGGGCGAAGTCATCTCCCGTAAAGCGGAGGCTTACCGGACAACACTATCCAGGACTTGCAGATGGTAATGGCCAAAGCCCGAAAGCTAGCCACGCGTCGTGATTGCTGCTGATTCTGGCTTCACGCCTCGTCGAAATCGAGGTCGCCTCTAGTGACCACGACGTCGACGAGGCGGAGAAGGAATTGGAGCAAGAAACGGGAGGGAATTCTACCATAGCCTTTTGAAGGAACCATCAGCGCATTTGGCAGGAGCGATTTTGGAGAACGGTGGAAAGCCAAAATCTGAATAGTGGGACGCAGATTCGAACCTGCGTCCTCAAGAATGCGAGGCCAGAGCGTTACCGTTCACCCATCACGCTCGGTGCCTCGTTTTTGAGCAAGTGGCCTACAGGTCGAATACAGGAGAGAAATCAGAGGCACCTCTGGATTGTAGCTGCACCTGGCGACTTATTATAACCACAATTAGTAACAGTGAGCCGGTCTCATGGGTTACTCCTCAAGTCTTTCCAGCCTCCCGCATGCGCGAGGAATATTCCTCACCCACTTCTCTGGCCAAAGCCAAACTGGCCATGCCATGACTGGTTACTAACAATTCACGTTTGCAGTACGTCAACCAGTAGTATGAGAAGTCCCGCCACACTTTTGCGTTCTCTCTACGAGATATTAATGTGGCGTTAATCGATTAATTACTTTCCATTAGCCCCCAGCATGCATGTCCAACATGGGTCGATATTTGCCTTCGACTTCAGCAGACAGCATTCATTCCCTCACCACTAATAATTTCAACTTCTTTATCTTCTTAATCAAATGACAGGTTATTTAAATGATGACTCACTAAATATAAATTTAACTTCTTCTGTTTATTCAAAATTCACAGACACACATAAGTGTTTCTAACCTTACGACAAAAAATATTATATATATATATAATATTATTAATAATCATTATTGCCCTTGAGGACTGTGTTTAAACTCAAATTATTCATGATTATTCAGTTTTTGCTTGTATTTCTCTTCTTCCTCTTCTCTTCCCGAAACCTCTTCATACGCTCACTGTGTTCCTGTTTCCTTTGTTCAGTCCATTTTGTTCCTGTTTTCTTGTGTATTTTAAATTTTGTGTTCATAATTTTTTTCTTGAATAGTCCCCTTTACCGTGTCATTTCCTTGCTGATCACTGCGTGATTCCTCTTCTATTTCCTGGAACCAATTGGTTTTCCTGAGTGAACCATTTACCACATCAAAGATTCTCTTTGTGAGTCTAGTGCTGTTCATTCGCTGTAAATGTCCATAGAATTGTAATCTACGTCTTCTGATCATGTATGTCAGTCGATCTGTATGTTCGTATAGTTCTTTAGTTGGTCTTTTCATCCGTATACCGTCTTTATATATTGCTCCAAGGATTTTGCGTTCAACTTTTTCCGCTTCTGTTATGCCTGAAGCCCCAGTAGTGATTGTTTCTTATGCATATAATACTTCTGGCAGTACCACTGTTTTGTAATGTCTGAGTTTGGCCTGTCATTTCTTTTGTTTTAATATGACCATGTGAGTCTATAAGCCTTCTGAAGCTTTTCTGATCTTTCTGAACATGATAGCTTGTTAGATCCTTCTACTTGTATGTATTCGCCTAGATATTTGAATTTCTCAACTCTTTTTATGTTTCCAAATTTTGTGTATATTGTTTGTACATTGTTGTTTTGTTTCTCCATGTACTGCGTTTTTTCATACGAAATTTGTAGCCCTGTTTTGGCGACAATTTGATGTAGCTGTTCCAATGCATCTTGTGCTTCCTGTTTATTGTTGCTGAGAATTGCCAGGTCATCCGCAAATGCCAGGCATCTGATGATTGTTTTGGTATGTCGTGTTCTTCCTAGCTGTATTCCTTTGAACCTGCGTTTCCCATTGTTTTATAAGTTTGTCCAATACCATGTTGAATAAAATCGGTGATAATCCATCTCCTTGCCTGACACCCGTGCAAATTTTGAATGGTTCTGATATCCTCCAATTGTGCCACCAAGCGCCGAGTAGTAAATGATCATCACAGTGTGAATCATTAGAGGGATGGGGAAAGGGTGAGGAAGGGGAGTTCCTGCCTGAAGTCTAATGGTGGCTTGTAGGCAGCGCAAAGCAGCACACGCCACAGTCTATCCCTCGCCACCTCGCAGTCACCTTAGTGTCATTTCAGCTACTCGGGCGTTTGATGTTTACCAACTGGGCGACGGATAGAGGCGCGCCATCCTTGCCAGCAGAGGCGGCCCCCTTCACATGGCCCGTTATTCATAGCTAGACCGGCGCGGCCGGCAGATGCACGGGCCGTGGAAAGCCACCTTCACCGAGCCTCTTTGGCCCGACGTGCGTAATCTATTGAAGGAAAGTCTTGTGTTGCCATCTGTCGGCGAAAACGTGTAACTTTGTGTGTTCTGTATAACAGCTGTATTTTTTGTTTGTTAAATGTGTGGTTTATGAGGCGGAGATTGTGTACCGTCATAGCACTCACCTAGGTGATTGCGGAAAACCCCTTTAAAACTGCAACCAATACTCTCGATTCGCAAGGTCCTGGGGTCATGGCGCGTTCCGTTGTATCTCACCGATCCAGCATGCAACGCGTCAATGCTCTGAGCCTCATTGGCGGGTTGAAATACTGTTTATTGTTACTTACACTGCTCTGTATGAATATTACGCCAAGACACACTGTACCACTTCGCGGCTCACTGAATAATTTTCGTGCACCGCTACGTCGACAGTGAATATCTCTGGGAAACAAACAATGTTTAGCAAACAATCTAACATCGTTAGTTTCTTACACCACAACCTAATTAACCCAAATAATAATAATTATTATTATTAGGCTTTTACGGCTGTTACTTGGTAAGCAAAATTACAACTGATGGTCCAAGTAAGAATGATGTAAAAAGCAGAATAGAACTAGCAAAAAGAGCCTTCATGAAAAAAAGAAATCTTTTATTTTCAAACATTGATCTAGGAATTTGAAAGAAATTTTTAAATTCTACGTGTGGAGCACAGCACTTTATGTTAGCGAAAGTGGACTTTAAGAATACCAGAAAGAAAAAAAAATATTAAGCATTTGAAATGTGGTGCTACAGGAGAATGCTGAAAATTAAGTGGACAGACAAAGTAAGAAATGAAAGAGTTTTGGAAATGATGGGTGAGAAAAGAAGTTTATGGAAGAAGCTTACAGAAAGAAATCAGAATATATGAAGCAGATAATTGAGGACGTGGGTTGTAAGGCATATGAAGGGATGAAGAGGTTATCACAATATAGGGGAGAGGATTACATCAAACCAGTGGAATGACTGATGACAGCAAAAAAAAAAAAGACGGCCTCACTGGACCACTTTAGTCAATCATTTTCTGGTCGTCTTGTTAGGCATGTGCATGCTCCACTCCTTCCAAATTTCCCAGTATCTTCTTTGCCTTTCCTCATCTGTAAATACCCTCTCCATTGTGTGTCGTTTGTCTATTTTTGGTTTAAATCTTATTTTTTTGTGTTTCAATTTTTTGAGTTTTCCTGTTTTGTTTTGCAGATCATCCAGGATTATAGTTCTACCATATCTCCTCTAACTTCCTTGATTCATCCTGCATGTTTCTTCAGCTTCCAAAGTTTTTCTATTATTCTTCTTGTTAATCTTGTTCCTGGTGTCCTCATGATGCGACCAAGGAAAGAAATTCTCTTCTTACTTATGGTATCCGTGATGGGCTCCAGTTCCCTGTACACCGCCTCATTTGACACTATCCACCATTATCCATCTTTATGATATTTTTTATTTATGCATGTTTCGGATATTCCTCTCTCCACTTTTAAAATTTTGTAAATTCTGTTTTTCTGGGTGACTCTGAAAAGCGTTTCGCTTCCATATGTTACCTCTGACTGAACCACCGTCTTGTAGTGTTTTAATTTTGTTTAGATCGATAGACATTTTTTGTTGTCTATAGAACACTTTAATTTTTGAGCTTTTATCGTTATTTTAGTTCTTTGTTGCCAGGCAGGCATTTCATTCAAGTTATACTTTGTACTTAACACAAATATTAATTGAAATAGTTGGAATTAATTTTAAATAATAAATAAAATTACTAAATGCTTATTAGGGTGCGTCCATAAATTACGTAGCTCCATTTTGGGCTCCTGTGAACCACCCCTTCCCTCACGTAGCCTGACGTGGCTTTAGCATCTACCCCCCTCCCACCCCCGCCTTGTTCGTAGCTTTTTTTCCCCTAAGACATATGTACTCTTTGCTCTTGTCAGACTATCGTAAATTACATACGGAGATAATTAAGTGACGGAATTAAAAATTCGCATGTTGTTACGTGTTCTGTACCTTATTTTAACTGTGACAAATAATATTAATGAAAAGCTGCGTGGCTTGGCTCGAATCCTCCCCCCCCCCCCTTTCCCTCTCCGCACGTAGCCCAGCTTAGCTTTCTACCCAACCCCTCCTCCCCCTAGACCGAGCCACGCAGTTTATGGACGCTCCCTTACAAGTTCTGTGGATTAGATGGACGACCAGCGAAACAATGACGTAAACATTTTGAATACTTAGGTCTTTTATGCTGTACTAATGCTGGGTTTTCTTATCCGTCTAGTGCAGCTAACAAATGAAAAACTTATGGCATATGCGTTTCGGTTTATTAGACCATCATCAGTGCCAGTTTTTGTATATTGCATTAATATGTAGACCTGTTGCACATCAGTTTATCCTCTTGAGGTTTCTCATCCACTGTACAATTTGTATACGAAACATATTTACAAACGTTAGGTATCTTCTAAAACAAGCTTTTGTTATTGTTTTTCCTCTTGAGGTTATTCACCAACTGAACAATTTTGTATAAAAAGCATATTTACACACGTATTTACACACAATGGAGCTTTTGAAACAAAACAATAACAAAAGATTGTTTCAGAAGATACCTTCAAAAATCCGATGTGTGTAAATATGTTTCTTATACAAATTGTACAGTGGGTGAGAAACCTCAAGAGGTTAAACTGATATAGAACAGGTCCACACATTAATGTAATATACAAAAACTGGCACTGATGATGGTCTAATAAACCGAAACGCATATGCCATAAAAAAGTTTTTCATTTGTTAGCTGCACTAGACTCATATGAAAATCCAGCAATGACGTAAAGTTCCATGATATTACGTAAACTTAATAAAATCCTACAAAGTTATTCTAAAACAGGTTAATTTAATATAAGTGATTAAGTAAGAAAAATATAATGACGTATACGCCATAATACGAAAAACATATCTCGTTTTCGCCCGTGAGCTTCATTGCTGTTTACCCTGGCGCCTCACAGACTCGCCCAGTCCAGCGCTTTGTGTCGATCCTGTTAGTGGCAGGTATTCTCGCGGTGGACGCCATGTGTGCCCATTCAAGGGAGATACCTTGAGTGCCCCTTCGCTTGGTTCCTCCCTTAAGCGACTTGGTGTCTTCTTTCATACTCGGACAAAGAATTTCCCGCTAAGCGTCCTCACTCAATACTGCTGCCCGACCTGGATCAATAGTGCCCACACGAAGAATGTACACGTTCAACTCAATCGGGCAATGCGAATGCACACCGTACGGCTTCCAGTGCTATGTAACATTCCATTTCCAGCACTAAGAAGATCAGAAGCTCCCTTAAGGTATGGAAAAACATTCTAAAGAACCCTCAGCTGCCTATCCATCAAGACATTACTCAAGCAAAACACCAACGCTTGAAATCGAGGAAACCGCCGTGGCGCACAGCAATCAACCTTACAACATCAACAAGCTGTGGATAACTCAGTGGGAGCAGTCATCAGTAGCCAATAAACATCTAGTTTAGGACCTTTCAGTACGGTTACAACGATTCGAACTCCCCAAATGTAAAAGGAGAATCATCGGATTCAAACAGGACAAGGCAGATGCAGCTACTTGTTACGCAAATGGAGTTGGGTCAGTTCTGCAAATTGTCACCTTACAGACAATTTATCACATAGTTTTTGACTGTCCTCTTCGATTACACAAAGGAACCATTTTTGAAATACACGATGCGTCGATCAGTGCAGTTGATTGTATACAAACACTAGATCTAAAGATACAAAATTGTACAAGCTTGTGATATGCCCATCTGCCTTCATCTTTCGTATATCTTGTAAAATATCATACCACAAATAAATACATAACAGTACACATGAGATCTATCCATGGAAATATTTAATAATCGTAATTAGTGTTGCAAATTGAAAAAAAAAATTTTCCAGATTTGTGAAAAAAACATAAAGAAACTTAGCACCCTGTTTTTTTTTTATAAATTTGTTTTTTTTTTCAGAAAACTATATATTTGATAAATTATAGTTTTATTTATGGAACTTACATTTTACATGTGTGTTTTAGATCTTATTAAATCATATAAAGTCTTACATAGGTAACATAATTTCTTATTCATCCTCTATGTCAGTACCACACTCACTAGTATCAGCACTACCAACACTAGTTCGGTCGGTGTCGGAATTTTCTGTTTCTTCTCCTGTCTCCTCTATATTCATAACTTCAGAAGTAGTTACATTTTCTTTTACTGGTTTTTCTTGTTTTGTGAAAGATTTTGAGATTGCAATTTTATATTATGAGCAAACTACACACTGTGCATAAAGACTACGCCGATAGTTCTGTATTACGGTCTTTTAAGTTTGAATTTAAATCGATTAGCATACAAAATAGGAGCTATATTTCTTTTCAGTCGTTGGTTTACGCCAACGGTTGCAAGGAAATGGTTCATAATTACTGACAATTAAATGAGTCAGTATCACTATACGCTGAGAGTTTAACAAGTATACGAATATAAGGAAAGCACAATAAGTAATAAAAGGAACCAAAAAAAAAACGTAGATAAATTTTAAATTCCTAATTTTTTGAAAAGAATCCGTAGGTCTAGAGATAAATCCGTAGGGCTGGCAGCACTAGTTTAATTAGTGAGTATCAATCCAAACAACGGGGAACGGGGATTCCTTCTCGTGCAACCTAGCCTCTTCGGGAAGTTCCCGTTCACAAAAGAAAATTTCAGTCAATGTTGCAAATATTTTCGTATTTTTTTCCCTAATGAACCAGAAAAATATAGTAAATTTAAAACTTAACATTAGTACTTAGAATAAACTCTAAAACAGTAATATTAAACGATAAATGCCTTACAAATTTGAGATTTAGTAGTTATAAAAAAAAAATTAATTCCCCGAAAAAACATGTTTTTTCATAGTTTTTTCATGTTTTTTTTTCAAGTCAGAAAAAAAAACCGTTTTTTTACAACACTAATCGTAATGCGCACATGCTGTGAGATAACAACATGTTGAACATTTATTGATGATTTTTCAAATGCAGTTGTTTTACTGTCGCAAAAATTATTTGGCACAAAATTTTGTACTTTAACTGGTAGCTAAAACAATAGCTGTAGATTAACCCAACCAGATGCTGTAATCTTTTCTTGCAAGCAGAGGTCTTCATTACGGAAATCGTTATTGGAGAACGAAAAAGGTGAATGTGTAGCAGGACACGTCTGATATTTCACTGTAATACCGTTCGCTCGCTCGCTCTGGTGACCCTTCGTTTAAGAGGAACTGAGAGTTAGTGACTGTGAAATTTTACGTGCTTAGCATATAAGTATAGATTAACCGTTGCAGCAAAAATGGTAAAAAAAAATTGTCCTGACACAAGGAAATTGCCGGTGAAATACAGCGGGGATTCCGTCGGCCCGGAGGAGACTGCTACGGTAGCCGTGAAGACCCCACTCAAACTCCGAGCTACTCTCATTTTATTTATTTCCTTCCTTATTGCCGACTTATTGTATGAATGAGGTAATTCTGTACATACCTATGTTCGAAAGGGCGGCAAACACTTGTAGCAGGATTTATTATTTTATTATTATTATTATTTTCGTAGATCCGTCAGTGACAGAGAGATGTTGGGAGAAGACAGAGAACAAAGAGAAGAAATCAGTAACGGTCTTTTGCAGGATCATCTCTGTATTCGCCGCGGCTGATTTCCGGAAGGCATAGAAAACCGAAATCAAGATGGCAGTACGTGGCGTCCAACCCACGTTTTGCGAGTTATCTTCCCACATCTTTTGTTTACCAATTAATCGTAGATTTCAGTTAAAATTTTCATCTGCAGTATGAGGACCAAATTATTTTGTGCCATAAATGATTGTTAAATGGTAGTACGAACTTATTATCACGACAGAATTCAAAATATAGGTATAAGATAAAGTTTTATTTCACGAACTAATCACCGACAGTCGGAGAGTGTGGGCTTTTAAATAGTGCTACTAATTCCAGTGTGTTTAAGCGTACATACTAAGGCAGGATAATTATTTTTTTAAAAAAATTTTGTTTTTGTGTCACTGTATTTCTGTGCTTTGGATTTCAGCAGGTCGACATAGACTGTTTCCATCGAAGGTGTACGGCGATTCTAACGTTATTCTTCCAGCAGGCTTTGTTTGACCTTGGTCAGTGCAGAAGATGTTAAAAACCTTCCGGAACCTGATAGTGAATTGCGAGAAAAAAATTATGAACAAATATACATTCAAAAATTTGGATTACAAAAACTGCTGAGCCGATTTGGATTGGGTTCTAAGTGTGGTCTAGCCTGAAACGCACCCTACATCATTACGTGAATGGGTAACAAGTGACTAAACAGATTGATCACACCACATGTCTTACAACAATGATATCATTGCAACACAGATAAACACTCTACTCTTCGGATTTCATTAATACCTTTTCTTGACTACGTAAACTTTTCTTAGTTGTTAATTCAGTTTTCTGAAATGTACTACGCTAGAACAAACAGAAAACGTTAATCAAATCAAAGATTAATACTTCAATAATCGAAACGAAATAGTGGAATTTCATTTACGGTAAAAGATACCACCTTCAAACACTGATACTTTACTTATTACTAGAAAACTCACAAAATGTACTCACAGCAAGATCCGCGTTTCCAAAGAATTGAGAAAATGCTTCGTTGAAATAAAATCGATCATATCACAATTACATTATTTACCCTTGAAAAAAGAAAACAACCCTTTAAGTAGCGTCCATAAACCACGTAGCTCCATATTGTCCTCCTGTGAACCCCTCCCCTTCCCCACGTAACCCAAAGTGGCTTTTGCCTCTATCCCCTCTCCCCTCACGCTTATCTTTTTTTCCCTATTGATTCCAAAAGACATTTTGTACTGTTTTCTCTTGTCAGACTATCGTAAATTACATGCAGAGATAATTAAATGACGGAAATTAACATTCACATGCTGTTATGTGTTCTGTACGTTATTTTAACCGTGACAAATAATATGAATGAAAAGCTACGTGGCCTGACTCGGTCGCCCCCTCCCCTCACAGCGTAGCTTTTCAGCCAACCCCTCCCCACCCTAAACCGAGTTACGTAGTTTATGGACACTCCCTTATCAGCTACCTAAAGTAGGATTACCATTGATTGAAGTGTACGGCAAAGAGTTGTAGATTTTTCTCACTGAGTCAAGAGTTGTGTATCCGTCCTCGCATACTTCACTAACTAATAATTTAGGCGTAAGACTCTGGATTCATACAGAAATACGTTCACAGCATAATTAGAGGAAGCTGGGCGTTGCCCGACACTTGGTTTACGTAAACTGTTAATTTACGGATTAAACAGATCTTGTCACGGTTACCATATTTGAACGGTTAAACGTTCTGGCCTCGCATTTGGGAGGACGCGGATTCGAATCCCCGTCCGGGCATCAAGGTTCGGGTTTTCCATGGTTTCCTCAAATCACTCCAGGCGAATGCTGGGATGCGTTCTTCAATAAGACCATTGCCGAATTCCTTCCCATTCCTTGTCCCCAGTCCCAACCCGCCTCTAATGAGTAAAAAAAAAAAGTTTAGCATATCGGAAGGAACGGAAAAATTATAAATTAATTCCTCCGAATGATACGATGCCGAGCGAACGCTGGAATGATGGTAAGCCTTTCGGCGACGAGAGTTACTTAAATCCTAACAGTTCTTGCTTAAATCACGTTCAACGAAAAATACTAATTCTTGAACAATTTTATATTAGAATTCTCATCTTTCAGACATCAAGTCAAAGCGAAACTTACCCTATTTCACCCTCAGGACCAGTGGCTGTACATTAATAATACATTAAAATCCGACCAGTAATTTTCGCATTAATCGCGTTCATTCAAACAAAGAATTTAAAAAAAAAAAAAAAAAAAAAAAAAAAAAAAAAAAAAAAAAGTTAATTCATACAGGTTATCAACAGTGTCCCAATCTCATTTATTCAGAAATATCTTAAATGTTAAAATTTTGTTCCGGATAATGTTATTTGTATCGATACCACCAGACATCGAACTCTGTCACTTGGTAGCTCCAAGAGCTATCACCCGGGCAACAGTGTTGGTCCACTGGCTAAACCAATTGAGGGAAACCTGTTGCCTTGAAGGTGTAATAGGGGACTGTCAAAGGCTAAGAGAGGCATACGTGACAGAAAATCAAAAGGTGGTCTGGAAGGATCAATATGGCAGTCCCGCAGCCAGACTTGCTACTTGTTGGCTAGCAACCAATTGGTAGGGCTAAATGTTTTTGCTTTCAAGTCTCAGAAATCTTGGACAGATCATGTGCTAAGGATGGAGACGGACCGGATCCGACGAAAAAATCCTCAAATACCATCCTTGAGACAGGCGAGATGTAGGAAGTCCACCATGAAGATGGATTGAGACTGCCGACCTAGGAAGAAGATATGTCTCGGTACCTGGATATTACTCCTTTCCAGAAGAAAAAGCTGCCTCAGGTGTGGAGGTAGTGAAGTACTCGTGTGTTGGAGGCTGGTTTGTCAGTCCGACCACGCCGAGCGTGACTCAGTCCCTAGGCTAGGCGAGGCGGGCGTTGTGCAACGCTGTACACTGCGGCGGCGGCCTTGGGAATACCAGACACACACACACATACACTACGTGTGTACAGACTGCAGGTGGCCAACACCCCGGCCGCTGAACCCACCTGCAGCGATCCCACTGCCCCATGCAGTCGCAATTTATAATCCAAACTCATTAATAGGGTTCGGATCTTTATGACCAAAAAATAGAGAAATATGCATTCAAATATGATCTTAAAACAGGATAAATATGGCCCAAAAATTACAAAATATGTCCAAACATTTAAATTTTCTTTACATCAAAACATGTTAAATTATATATCATTTATTTTATCTAGTAGTGTCGCATAATTTGCTTCCGTGCACTTACTGCACCTTTGGGAAATTAAATTTCAAATGTTTTCTCGAAGTCACTTTAATTTCACATAATTTACAGAAAAGAACTCTTTCATCTATATTAAAATGCTCCTTTCCAAATTCCTTTACGTAACTCCATAACTTTGACTTTTTCGAAAATTTTGTTTTTCGTCATGGTGGTACACACTGATCGACTGCAGTTTTAACACCGAGGATTATTTTCAAAAGTATTGGCGACATTGATTAACGCGGCTCGACACAGGCATGCTGCTGCTGCATAGTCGAGATTAAAAGACGGCCGTTTAGACTTTAGAGCGTGACTATAATGAATAACTAATTCTTTACTGATGAATTCTGACAAATTCATTGACAGTTAGTTTTTACTCCATCCAATGTGTAATAGGGGTACTGTTCTGTGAATAATTATCCTAATTTGTTCTCATCTTTGGCTTCTAGTGAATTCCCGGTTCTATTAAAAAATTACCAGATCTTTCCTCAAAATATGACCAAGACTGTAAATATTATCTTAATATGACCAAAACCAGGAAAATTGTCTGAATATGCATTTAAATGCTATATAAAATAATATATTTAAATACAATCAGAAAAGTTAAATCCGTGTTTAACCCAGCATAACAGTTCCAAAAGAAGGGAGCAAGAACATATGTCTTGTCATAAAAATCCGAACCCTGGTGATGAAACTAAATACGCAACAAGGGTTTATACAACTTTTGCAAAATTTTATAGCTGAAACCTCATACTTTGTTCCTTCAGTCTGACGTTGGGCTGCGTTTTTTGGATGATTAATCACGGAAACATATCGTCCGAAGCCTTCTGTCGTCTTCTAGGCCAATTTCGGTTGACTCGTGATGGAATATTTTGGTGCATTTATCCGCCACATGTAAATATTTATCCTCTTACCAGAATCACAACTGATTTACTGTATATAAACCGAATTACTTCCTCTCCTGCACCAAACTCGTACATTTCAACGTGCCCAGTGGAACTTATGTTCTGAATAATCTCCAGCTTATATTCTATTCAATATCTCCCTGCACAGTTTCTGTCTTCAATGTTATAGCAGTTTTATGTAACCTTCTTATAGGATGCTTCCATAAACAACTTCATCTCCTCTTCAGATTTCCTCGTTTCGTACTTTCTCGGTTCACTTGACACACTGATCATATCAAATGTTTCCAGATTTCTTCTGTCGTAGCTCAGTTAAATCATATTTTTCATCCGTGCTACACACTGAGACAAAAAAGCACTCAGAAAACTCACGCGAACTGCTGTTTCACATCTTGCTTTTTAATTAACGCCTTTTTAATTGTGTAATGAAAGTGATTCCCGAGATTCCGCAGGCAATGCTGCTGAAGGTTTAACACAATCTTTACTTATTTCTAATATACACTAGTGTCAAAAATTAAAGCAACAAACCGCTATTTCTCCGTCCTGTGTCTAATTCACAATATAATCATACAAACTGTTAACAGATGTCTGTCCGAGGGGGGACCAAAAAAAAAAAAAACGGGAAATAACGTCTTTATTTCTTAATATTTTTACACCAAATTTTGATCACCTTCAAAGTGTTCTCCACTGAACACAACGCACTACTTGAAATGATCCTTCCATTGCTCCAAACAGTTTTTAAATTCACTTATCGGGATGTTCTTTATGCCTTCCGGCGATTTTTGTTTTACTTACTCCACAGTGGTAAAACACTTTCCTTTCATAACCCTTTTGAGGCTGGGGAACAAAAAGAAACCACGGGGGGCTAGATCCAGTGAGTGGATGGGGTGGACAATCGGTGTCATGCCGTTTTTGGTCAAAAACTGCTTTACGGAAAGGGTGGTGAGAGCCGGCGCGTTGTCATGATGGAAGAACCAGTGACCTGTGTGCCAAAGAACTGACCTTTTCTTCCAGATACTATCCCTCAAGCTTTCAAAAACCTCGTACAGTCATGTTCTGCACGGAAGATGGCATTCTGGTCATCGTACAGTCATGCCAACGATGACGTCAGGGCACCTATGAAACGGGGTAGTGTTTGCTGGGTAGTCGCTTCGTACACATTCACAGACGGAGCAGTATGGCACAGAGAAGACGCCTACCAGACTCTGCGGTGGAGAGGCACATGAAGAATGGAAGCAGGACAGTCTCAAACTGATGTGGCCCGATGGCTTAATGTGAATCGTTGTGTTGTTTCTCTGATGTGGCGACAGTTTACAGAGACCGAAACTGTATCCCAACGACCAGGAGACGACCAACATGTGTGACATCAGAAACAGAAGACCGTTATTTGGCTGTAAGGGTAAGGACACTACGGTACTGCACGGCAACTGGCATCTGACCTCGCAGCATCCACTGGAACAGTTGTATGAAGGCAAACAGTGTACAGAAGGCTTCGGCAGAGTGGCATTTATTGTCTGAGACCTGCTGTATGTGTATCCCTGACGCGTCTTCATAGAAGGGAACGCCTAGAGTGAAGTCGTCAACGTGCCAACTGGACGGCCGAACAGTGGGCCAATGCTCTTTTCACAAATGAGTCCCAATTCGGTCTGGAGAATGGTTCTCGACAGGTTCGCATCTGGAGGAAACATGGAACATGATTTCTGGGCCCAAAAATTGGGGAAAGAGACGGATATCGATGAGGATCCCTAATGGTGTGTGCGAGGAGAATGGGGGTTATTGCATCAACATGAGATTGAAGACATCATTGACAGCATGCTGCATGTCCCGCCGTTGTCAGGCCTGTATTGCTGCCAGAGGTAGTCACACCTCATACTGAGCACATTATCTAGTTGTCGGAATGTGTGTGCAAATCCGTTAAGTTGGAAAAAACGAAGAACATATTTGTCTACCGTTATGCATGTTGCAGTTGTTTACGTTCTATATTCTTTACATTGTTGCTACTTTGCTATCACCTGTTTATACTGTTTTGCGGCAAAATAAACGCAACCTTGCAAAATTTTCGTTTGTTGTTTTAATATTGGACGCCAGTGTATTTAATTAATTATGTAGTTCGGGAGTTTAAGATTGGCATGAGGTTTCGTGAATTTATCGACTCCCAATGCATTATTGTATTAAATCATTATTTAGCTTCTGCGCTGTTGAGTAACTAAAACAATAAATCCCACTGCAACATTCTGGGTCAGCGGTTCTCAGGCAGTGGTCCCCAGGAAGAATACAGGACACTGCACTCGTACCGTGTAAGGCTATAATCCAGTGTAAGTTATAAACGAATAAATCAGGGGTGGCCAACCCAAATGATCTTGCGGGATCACTTTGGAAACGCATCAAAACTCCGTACGGCGCACATAAAATTATATGTCCCCATATTAGAGTTAGACCCACTATACACATTTTTTTTTTTTTGGAGTGAATATAATTTAATTATTCTGCGAACTCATAACTGTAAACTCATAAGTAAAACAGGCAATATCTGTCACATATTCGCAAGATAATTATTTTAAAATCAAAGTTTATTTTTTCTCATAATTCTGACTGTGAATTTTTGAATATATGGATGCATACATAATACATTTTTTTTAATACATTGGTTTTCACCACTTTGGCCATTATAAAATAAATATATTTTGTAGAAGTATGATGAATCTTGCAGGCCGCAAAAATGGCCACCCCTGTTATAAACGAAACTTTCTAAAAACAATGAATATTTAGATCTGCAGTAAAAATCTATGAGGATGTGACTGTCACTTCACTAATGCGTTTCCTGTCTCAATAGAAAAGAAAGGTTTTTCTTTTAGTATTACGTTAATCACCATGTTATAAGGGTCTTGCTGTAAGTGTAGGTGTTAAAGTCTGCGGTACGTGCACGATAACAATTGTTAGGATTGGTTAATAACATATTGAGGTGTACTGCTCTTGTTAAGAATTACGTTAATTTTTTTGCATAACTTACCAATAAAAATATTATTAATGATTCAAATCGATGATATGAGGAATCTAGATGTTGCTTTACAGACTAAAAAAACCGTTATACCTATGTTTGACATTAATATACGTTTGTTACAAAATTATTCTTCATAAAACCGTGGAAAACCGAAATCTGTAGGTCCGGACGAGAATGGAACTTGCGACCTCCCGAATGCGAAGCCAGAACGTTACCTCTCACCGAATACGTTTCGTCCATTCCTTTCTGAAAACACTCTTTTGGTTCTAACGATCTCGTCGTTGAGTAACCTTGCAGTACTTAAAACTAATGAAAACAAAATGGGCTGAGAAATCGGTCCTTGACACGCACGAAACACTGGGTTTTAGATCCCGCGATGGAGAATACACGATTTGCTAGTGCTGGCTGGAGTGGGGAACTCACTACCTCAGTATTATGCAGCTTAAGACGAGGGAAAGTAGCACAGAACTTACAACACCTGCCTTCCCTCAATTCCATCCTTAAACGTTGTTACGTTTATTTGGAATAGGAAGAAATGCCAATAAATTGGGGGTTAATACTCGTAGTACTCGGAGTAACTACCGCTATTTTTAACGTGGTTATGCTCTTCGTCAGCCAAAGAACCAGTGAAATAACAAATATTCTTTATAACATTGTCAGGGTCGTACTGAATTATAGTAGTTATTAGTAAGTACAGTAGCTTGTTCAGACGACATATGCCGTAAGGTTGAGGGCTGGTGGGATTTTGCAACTTAAGCTGCGTGCCCATGACGTCTTGTAACGGTGGCCACACGTGTAGGGATGAGCGCGCGCCACAGTTTAGCCCTCGCTACCCCGCCACCACCTCCTCACCACGTTGCCTAATTTCGTTTGGCACAGAAAACTTTACAGCAACAAAAGGGGTGCACACATCTGCTGCAAACCGATGGCAACAGCGCACCACTACACACGCCTGTGATGTTCACTGACATAGAGTGGGTAGCTGCGTCTCATCCCCGCTAACAGTTTCGGCCCGTTCATACGGCGTGTTGTTGGCTATCCGTCCCGGGAGCTTTACAGTGCCGAGCGTACATCACCGTCCATAGAACGTGCTAAGTGCTGAGTATGTGGGGGTGATATGCACTTGGTTATTTCCGCCTCGCCAAACTGGCCAACCGAACTTTCATTTTAGATAATCAAGTAAGACTTGAGCAATCGAGCACTCGAGCACTTCGATACCAGAGCTGTTAGCATGAACCTCGGAGAATCGACCCTCGGAGAATCAGCCAATCGCTAGCGCCCTTGCTCACCATTGCAGCGTCCATTAATTACGTGTGCTGTTTTTTTTCAGAATTCCATAACCCCCTCCCCCCCCAGCCCCCATGGTGAGATTTTGTGAGATTTGTCGAGATCTTGTCGGACCCCTCTTTCCCTAAGATGACATGAGATTCTATTTTTTTTTTAGCTCTCCCGCTTCATAGGGCGGTTATAGCCCCCCCCCCCCCTTCCACCACCCTATAGTTGGTATCCGCGTAGTTTGTCGATCCTTATTTTTAGCTCTACTATCCTTCAAGAATTTTAAAAAATGACGTGAGATTTCCGTCAACCTTCCCCCTCCCTTGGTGGGATATCGTTGGACTCACTCCCTCTTTCACCTCACGTAATTAATGGATGCCCCCTAAGAAATTCTTCCTTTAATTTGGCAAACGGTGTGGACCATAGCTTCCGGCTTGTATACGCTGTATATCGCAGACTTCTGCAGGCAATAAACCTGGAGTATAGCACCTACGGACTTATTCAGTAGACAGAGTACCCCCTCTCCTGTTTGTTCGCATTAGGGTGTGTTGTCAGAGCTGATAAGTATTTCTAGCAAGCAGACGCAGAAGACTGAAGGCGTTCTCGACCAGACGACCGCTACCTTTCGCGGAAACGAGGAGTAAGATACGAAGCCACAAGTAAGTGCACACACTCCCCTGACAAAGACCTACTCAAAAAAGGGCCACGACAACATAACATTATATTTACGTACACAAGGCAACCTACTGCCCGGAACTTAACTGTTGCAACACGTATTCCAGAGGCGGTTTACAGAGGTAAAAAACTCCATACTGATTGACTGTGGTATCATTGTGTTCTTCTGGACATTCCGCATCAATCGGAGATAATTCCGGTCCCGTAATAACTCTCTCTCCACCACCACTAGTTCCCGCCGAGGTCGTGGCCCCACGTGGCTTTCTTGCTCAATTGGTAGAGCCAACTACTCTCTGCATTTCAAAGGAGGTTCACTTCAATTTTATCGCGTTTTGCTGGTTCTTCTTCCACCTTCTCAGCATGGCTTTAACTTTTCGCTTTCAAAGTGTCACGATTTTTCTAAATATACTATTATCGATCTTGAAATGATCCTAAATCGTCCGGAGTAGTGGATTCCATACCAAATGATATTATATTGAAATTGTGTAAAACCAGCGGAATACCGTTGCTAAGGACACTCCTCGTGCACTGAAGCGCCGTTTCGTTATTCGACCAATACCTTCCTCGTGTCGTGCATGGGCGGGAGTGATTCTGGCCAACAAATTTGACCCTTTCAAGCTCACGTGGCCAGCAGCCCGGCTGACCATGACATCTTGATAAAGAAGATGGAAGACGGGAAGTTCCCTCCGCCGGAAGCGCAGACCGCGGCGTCTGCGCCCACCGCGGAGACAGCACCACCGCCGCCAACTACCAGGAATGCCAGCACCCAGTGCAGCAGATCTGCACACAAGGCTGACATCCTGCAATGTTATCGATGCCAGGGGTTCAATCACTACGCAAGGCATTGCACCTACGAGCTTAAGTGCGTGCGGTGCGGTGATGAGCACCAGGCAGTGGCCTGTCCCAGGCCAAAGGAGGACCCCACCTGTTGCAACTGTGGGGGTCCCCACGCGGCGTGCCACCGCGCTTGCCTGAGCCGCAAGCGGTTGCAGAAGCAAGAGATGAAGAAGAAGAAGAGCCCGGAGTCTAAACAAAAAGCAAAGTGTCGACAGACCGACAAGCCCGCCGCCAAGACCAGCGGGAACAACAGGGCCATAAACCCGCCGCGAGAACGGGCTCCTTCGCCACGACCTCCTCCAGACAACCCGTCCGGCCGTCCCCTCAGATGCTGTGGGCACGGCGCTGATGGGCTTGGATGGGGGCATAAGCTCCTTAAAGTGACTTAACGTCACTTGCACCACCAGCGCAGCTGCTGCTCCTCAGCTGCCGCCACTGATACAACTGATAGAAGCCACCAAGACAACCAACCTGACGTGAAGAACAACACCATCATAAAGATTCTGGAGTAAACGTCGAAAGACAAACACTCCACCGAATCTGCCATGAAGATATGGCATTGACTGGCTGCTCTGTGTGTGTGTGTGCTCACGCGGGCTGTCCACTGAGGTGGAAGCTGCTAGCTGCCGTCGACAGGAGCCAGCCCCATCCATACCACACCCGCATATCAAAGGACACGATGCAACCAGAGAAGACAATCGGCAATCCCTTCAACGGACAACCGAGCCATCACCACCAATCGACCTGAGATGATACATACCAGAACAGCCGACCAACGCAACTGAACACCTACCGATGTCGCAGCTATGAATGCCGAGGAAATAGGGACAATAGAACCAACTAAGGATAATGGTTCAACTGCTCTCGCAGTTGATAACTGAACATTGTTTTTAGATAACAACTTCTCAGACCCAATACAGGCAACTACAGCGTCAGGTAAGCGGTTATCCCACTGCCAAGTAAAGACTCATTTGCCTAATGATTTCCGACAGACTCAACTCAACGATGACCACCAACCTGGGACAGTACTGGAAGGCTTTCAACAGACTAACTGGAACAAAAACTACAGTTCCCTACTCTATCATCCACAATAACCGCTCCATTCCCGACGACGAATCAAAAGCCAACCTGTTCGCAACCCACCTTGAGCTAACCTTTTCCTGCCCACTTGAACCACACTTCAACTACGAGATGACTGCCGACATACATGAACGAACCGACACCAACCTACCACCTCTAGCGCCCGACATTCAATATTATGAAACCACGCCTCGACATGATCTAAATTCACCAATAACAACTGGAGAAATCCGACAGGCACTACAAAAGAAACGAACCACTGCTCCCGGTCATGACGCTATCGCCAACCGCCACCTAAAGAATACCCCCTCTCCTTCCTACAAATCTCTCCTCTATACCGCAATTTTATATACAGGCATATTTCCGGAAAAATGTAAAATATCCAAAATACTGTTATTTTCTAAAGCTAACAAACCCAAATCTGATCCCTCCTCGTACCAACCTATTAGCCTCACATCCGTATTCAGCAAAGTCTTTGAAACAATTCTAGCTCGCCGCATCCACCAATGTCTGCAAAAATTCCTTCCACTCCCACCCACCCAACCCGGGTTGTTGCCAAACTACTCTGTAGACGACCAGTTTCTCTACCTGACGCGACTAGTGACAATTCAACTAAACAAAAAGAAATCAGCCATCCTCATCTCTTTAGACGTGGAGAAAGCTTTTGACAAAGTATGGCACGTCGGACTATTATTCAAACTACAGTTATACGTGCTACCGACATCCTATATCCGCCATATTGCATCCTTCCTTACTAACCGGCAAGCCTACGTCATCATTAATAACTCCCGTTCCAGGTACTTTACTCCAAATGCTGTTGTGCCTCAAGGCTCCGTCCTCTCCCCACTCCTTTTCCTATTGTACACAGCTGATATTCCCCAACCACTCGCTCCTATCTACCTCCTACAATTCGCCGATGACGCCGCCTACCTCGCTTGCTACAATAACCTTCAACAATCGCCAAAGCATTACAAAAACACTTAGACAGCTTTATAGAATGGTGTAACAAATGGAGACTGACAATCAATCCACAAAAGACGCAAGCAATAATTTTTGGACGAACTACAAGACGATTTAGACAACATGACTTTAACATTACAATCTACGGCAAACATATTAATCTCACAAAAACAATCAAATATCTGGGACTGACGCTAGACCGCCAACTTACTTGGACTGCCCACCTAAAGACGATCAAAGACAAAGCTAAAACACGACTTAACTTGATAAAAAGACTGACAGGACATAGGTGGGGTCTAAACGCCGGACTGTACTCCATACGTATAAAACATTAGTAAGACCTATTTTAACATATGCCAACACCGCTTGGATATCCGCATGCCCAGCCCATTACAAGGCACTGCAAATAATAGAACGCCATGCACTCCGCCTCGCTTACAGAATCCGTCTACCCTTCCCAAACCACACCCTGTACGATAAAATATCCTTTCCGCACCTCCTTCTCTTTCTCGAACGCCTCAGAATATCCTTCACAGTACGCAGAAACAACACACACAACCCACTCTCCACTCCACATATCAAAACTCCAGACGCACTAAAACCATATCACAAATATATACCACCAGCTCTCCACCTCTACGCACTACACACATTAAACAATAGAAACTTCAATAGCCTCCCTATACCCAATCAACACATCCGCCCAGAAATATACCCTTCATTTCAATCATAACTGTCAGTCACAGAAGAAAATGAAATACCAGAATTAATAAAATCTATTATGGAACAATCCGGCAATCTTAAAACTGTGTGCAAAAGTTTAAAAGTAAAATAAAATTGTACAACATTATAAAAGCTATATATTAAAATATGTATTGTAACATATACAAAGTATACTGTAAACCATTGTAAGAATGATAAATTGTAACAAATAGACCAGACTTGTAATAAAAAATGTAGGCTGAAGAGCGA
>JARYHS010013755.1:0-12992 GCA_031002005.1 Vandiemenella viatica | reverse complement strand
TTGGATACTTGAAGCTTACCAGAGGACTGGAAAAGTGCAACAGTAGTACCAGTGCAAAAAGGAGGGGTGACAAATAGGGTCAGAAATTATAGGTCTATTAGTTTTACATCAATGGTAGGTAAAATAATGGAGAGATTGATATGCAACCACATCAAAAATGTGAAAAATGTAAGTGTCTTCAAAGTTGACAACATGACTTTAGACAAGGATATTCTTGCAAATCTCAGTTAGTAGCTTATATGAAAAATATTTCTGATGATTTGGACAAGAAGGCCAAGTTAATAGTGTAGCACCAGATGTTTCAAAGGCTTTTGACAGAGTGAATCATAAAATGGTGCTAAATCAGATCAAAACTATTGAAGTGTACAAAAAAGTGATTTCCTGTGTCGAAGAATTCTTAAAAATTAGAAAGCAAAATGTCAGGGTAGGAAATGCAGTATGAAAATAAGTGGAAGTGAAAATGGGAGTGCCACATGGTAGTGTTTTTGGACCATTGCTATTTGTTATTCAAATAAATGATTGAGTTGAGGGTTTACTGTGAGACGTTAGGTTGTTTGCTGATGACATAAAGCTACATAATAGATTCAAAATGGTAGAAGACTGTGAACAGCTGCAGGGTGAACAAGTCAGGATATATCGCTGGATAGATCAACATGGAATGAAGATATGCACATAGAAGAGACAGCTTATTAGTGCACAGATAAAAAACTAAATGTTGATTATATTTATAAGACGGGTAAGAATTCCTTGTTGAAGACCTGAAATATAAATACTTTGGCATAATATTTAATAACAAACTTAGCTTGGACAGATACTAGGAAAAGGTTTCAAAATCATTCACTTTTTCTAAAAAGTGAAAAGAGGATGTACTAGAGACGTAAGGAATGGATGTTTTAGATATTTAATGCAGGAATTGGAGAGGGCGCAAAAAAGGGCTGCCAGATTTGTCTCTGGAAATTACTGCAGGATTCAATCAGTAATTGATGTGATAAAGGAGCTAGAATGTGTAACGTGTACTCATGATATTCGTGTTTGTATAGTTAAAAGTTCGTTGAAGCAATGGAGCAGCTACCCTTCCTAACACGATTTTTCTTAATCTTTCTTCCACCACTAATTACTCTTTTAATTAAAGGTTCGTTTTGCCGTGCGGTCGCCAGTCTTTCGGCTATGCTAATTGGTTAATTAAAGTCACAGAAGAAGAACACATATGCGTACTAGTTTTCGTAGATTTATTCCTCTGAGACTACACAGTCAACAAGCATGCCACCAGACAATAATACTAATGTTTCCTTCGTCACCGAAGATAGCAGATTCAAGTACAGTCAAAAGGATAAATAAGCAGTGAGCACAATTCTCGAAACTAATTAACAAACAATCGCCATAGTCCGATTCTGCAGTAGTTTACTAAACACAGTTTATATTGAATCCGGTCTCTCGGAAGAACCTTCATAGTCCAACATATACTTTAGCACACATCCCACAGTGTTATTTAGTACGGAACACACGCCAAGCCGCCGTACGATGTATTCCCGGGATAAACACACTGCCGTAGACCTTCCGTTCCCGCCGGCTGTTCCGTACGTTACCACTGACAATCACTGACTCTCCCTCCATGGACTCTCCATGGAGGAAGGAATTATATGGAGGAGAAGTGACGTTAAATCGGTGAAGCAAGCACTAAACTCTCCCGCATGGTGGCAGCACCGGCAGCGACCATATGGCGCTTCCCAACAATTAAGGTGTTCACATTGTGGTAGATGCAGTGATTATTTCATTTAGTATTGTGTATAAGTGTTTAAAAATGCCAGCTTGTGTTGCGTACGGTTGCACAAATAGGCCAGACAGGAAAGAACCTGGAATATCATTTCATAAGTAAGTTGAACTGTAATTATCGTTGTTGAAGTGAGCGGTAGACACCGCAAACTTTGCAGCACGTCTATAAATATTTAGTCATAGCTCTCAATGGGATGACTTTGTTCTCAAATTTTTCTTGGTGTAGTGTAGAAAATCAGCAAACCTTGCTATTTTGCACATAATAGACTAGCATTATTTTTTAACGAGTGTTTGAAATGAGATTTAAATGGGCGTGTTTTACTTCGCGATTCAGTGAATTTACTATTACGATTTCTTTCGTCACGTTGCTGATTATAATGACAATGGATGATGAAATTAACTGTTATGTGAGAAGCTGTGAGTTTTATTAATTTTTTAAATAGCTATTTCAGGCCATTGACTTAGGTTATTTTTAAAGCTTCATATAAGACTTGTTTCTGTTTGTAAATACGTCTATACCTATTTTTACCGATTTTGAAATCTTTCTCATCTATTTATGTCGAAACAGGTTCATGCAGAAATAAAAATGGGCTTCATAAATAAAGAAGTTATTGGCCTTTGAACAAAATCAATTTGGGGAATGTGTTTCTAATTTAGTCTCTTTTTTTTTTTGTACAACATTCTCCCCCCCCCCCCCCCGTATCTAAATCGAACTGAGAGATAATTTTTTTACAATTGTCCTAATAAGTAGGGCTGTGAAATTAGACAACACATCTTGATCAAGAGAATGTTCATTAAGGTGACTGAATAAACATTTTATTTCTGGTACCAGCCTACAAAATGTATGGGTTGCTCATCCCTAGAGTGGGTCCTCTTACTTTTTTTCTGGTCTAGGACACATTTCAGACTAACCACAAGTGGTAGTAATAAAACTGAAATATCCATTCTGCATGTCAACCATGTAATCATTGTGGCTTTGACAGAATTAATTTTTGGTCCAGCCTGCATCCAAACCTAAACCCCTCAATTTGGATGTTGTATATCCCCCAAACTAAGCAAGATATCGAAAACATTTATTCCTTATTATCGAGTTTTTTCGTCGTGTTACATAAGAATCCATCGTTAAATTTGACTTTTGCGAAATTTTTCTTCTGCATTTCAACTCAAGACACCTCACTTTTGAGACAGTATATCTCGAGAACTAGGTGAAATATCGAAAAATTTTACTCTTTATTTTTTATTTGTCTCGTCTTTTTAAATAAAAATTCATCATAAAATTTGACTTTGAATAATTTTTTCTTCTGAATTTCAACCAAAACCATTTCACATTTGAGACAGAATATCTCGAAAACTAAGCAGGATATAAAAAAATTTTATTCTTCATTTTTTATTTGTCTCATCGAGTTACATAATAATCCATCACCAGATTGCGGCGTCACGTTTATCCTAGAGTCCCCTTGAGGTGTTTGTACATATTCCCCGTGTTTGTTGGGAAGCGGTCAAGCCCCCACCACTCCGGCCATGCCCCCCCACTCCTCCGCCGGCCTGCTTCACTCCCATGCGTGGTAAAGGTCTCTTGCGTCGTCTCCATATTATTCCTTCCTCCATGTGACTCCTCGACTCGGCGCTCTCCCACCGCCAAATACCTTACATACCTCTCAGATTACACTATCCACTCCAAATATAACCGTAACGTTCATAGTTACGTTACACCCCCACCGTTACAATGTGGCAAAAGTCGGCATTGACAAAGCACCGACTTTTGTCATCACAAACCACACTTGTTCACATATACATAGAAACATTTTACAAAAAAAATACAAGATTAAATGTTTACCAAACATAAAGGGAAGTCTGGGTGGCTGCTTGCTTATCCTTAAACTAACATAATTACATACACATTAAGAATAACACACACAGTCTGAAACAGCATGAAACAAATCATCAAACCTTTCAATGTCCATATGTCCTTGCTTAGATCCATGACATATAACCAAGAAATTACAAATTGAGTTACAATATATTTTGACAACAATTTTTCCTATCTTTTTTTCTGATGTATGACACATGCACTGAATCGTGCCTTGTTTACTTCGACAGTGCACTGACAGTGTGCCCTGCTCAGGCAGGTGCCTCATTCACTGACTGTTGTACACCAACACTGATCACTCCACACGCGGAAAGACGCAAACTGACATTACGCTGCGCCACACTTTAAATCGTCTTAACACTTTAATGAACGGGAAAACCGCACTTCTAAGTACATTGTCCAGCCTCGGGGCTAAAATTACTGGGAAACACAAACCAGCAAGAATGCCTTCCGCAACTGTGTATTAATACTACGTGGGTCACCAATCTGTACCCAACTACCAAAAGTCCTTACCCCACTAACTTATTGACACAGCCTCTTACACATTCTAATTGCGACTGCGATTGATTGTTACCAGAAACTACTGAAAACTTACTTAAATCATGGCAACACTTAATGCTTGGAGGTGCGGTAGATGCGACAGTGCTGTGAGGTGGGCCCCTCTATCCGGTGCCTGACACCCCACCGACACTCCCCTCCTCACCAAAATATTTGTAAGGATTATCCCTCAAACAGGCTTTGACCCTATAGGGACCTTCGTACAAAACTTTAAATTTTCGTATCTCCTTCTTTACTCGTAACGACTTAAAATGCGTTTGCACCAAAATAAACAGTGTGCGGATCACTAATCTGCGCACAACCGCAAAAGACATTTGATACAACAACTGTACAATACCATAGAAGAAATAATTGTGATGACCAAACAACCCGAAAACCTAAACCTACCATAACGCTAAGGCATTTATGCATGGATGTTTCCATCATGCGTAGTGAGGCAACTGAAGACTGTACCTCACCCCCTCTACCTAATGTACCTACTTCTTTTTCTTTACAATATTCCTTCCTTCACCAAACAGCATTAAACCCCGCTTCTTCTTACGCTTCTTCCAACTCTCTTCTCTTTTCCCTCCTTTCTTCTTATTTACATTCTTTGCTTCATCATATAACCGTAACTTCTTCCTGCGCCTCTTCCAACTTTCTTCTCTCATTGCTCTTCCTCCACTTATTTCCAAATCTTTTCTCAGCAAATACCATCCATCTGGCTTCACATAGTATCCTCTATTCTGCATAGTCTCTTTCTTCCCATTAATTACCTTCTGTTTAGTGTCTTTACATAATGGATAGTTCTCATTTACCATCATACAATGTTTCACTTCGAGATTCCCTTCCGGCAAAGTTTCAGGCTTCACTGTTTCTATCTCCTGAAGTGTTTCTTTCACCTCAAGGACTGCTTCTCGCTGTCTTCCTATCTTCTTCTACTGACCTTATTTCTTCTTTTACTACAGTATCTCTCTTAACAATTTTGTCGTCAGTTACACAAGTCTTCTCCTGCTCTTCTGGCTCACAAACATCATTTTTATTCCCAGTTTCTCTTCCATTTGATCTATAAGTTAGTTCTGAAATTATCTTTGCCTTTTCTTGTCCGAACCACCTTATCTCCTTCCAACTTGACCACTCTTCTGACGAGTCATCACTCTCCTCCTCATGAATGCGCGCTTTAGCGATGAACAGTTTAGCATAATCTCCGACATTCATCCAGATCACTCTTTCCTCTCCTTGATCGTTTGTAATTGGTTCATTAGAAATCTCATCTTCATCTCGCCCCCTCGTATTGTCTTCTGGTTCTTCTTTTGATAGCCTCGTATCGTCTCCTGTCCCCGCTGAGGCTGAAGCAGTGACAGGCACTAGTTTACCTGTGGTGCACTCTCCACCACGGCCACCTGCACCTGATTTACTGACTCTCCTCGGGGCCAATCGTCTCCAGTTGGTCCATTATATTCACCTCTAAATCCTCCTCCCCCTGTTCCACGACCACGTCCAAATCCTCCTCTCTTGCCCGCGGTTATTGTAGCCGCCTCGATTCCTGTTATCAAAATGATTGTAGCTCTCCTGCTGCTGATGTGAATTACTTCTGTCCCCTTCCGATTGCGATTTCTCCGCGTAATGTGTGGGTGTCCCTCACCCCATATTCTTTTGCTCTTATACTTTTCTCTTGTTCGTCCAGCCGACCCAACATCTTTACCGCCTCGTCAATGGTACATATATTGTGACTGACAAATACAAGCTGTGTCGACTCGGGCAAACGCGCACTAATCATCCGCACATATTCCCCTTCACTAAATGGTGAACTTAAATGTTTACAAGAATTAACACACTTCAAGAAAAAATTTTGCTGAGTGCCACCACCCGGCGAGTATGGTTTTCCCATCATTAAATTCCGCCGAACAGCAATTTGCCGGTCGATGGACCAGAAATGTTCCAAAAAAGCTGACTTAAACTCCTCAAACGTCTCGCAATTATCTGCAGCCCGTTCTCCCCACATTCGGGCATTCCCCTTGATATGTTTACTGAACATTTCTATCTTCTTCCTTTCTACGGCCCTACAGAACGGCCCAAAATTTTCAAACTTCTTCACAAAATCAACTGGGTGTATCCCCCCATTATCACAAAAGTCCTCCCAGTCCACTTTCTCTTCTACCATGCACGCAGTGAGCGCATTCACATTTGGCAAGATTTGACATTTGACAACCTCTTCTCGCACAACTTGTGGAACCCGTAACTTTAGACTTTTTTCAATTTGCTTCTCTTGTAACTGTAACTTTTCATTCACCCACACTGCAGTAGAAGCCTTAACCTTTTCCACCTGACACGACAATTTCTCTACGCCGACTGTTAAATGGTCAACTTCTTCTTTTACTACCGTGTATTTTTCGGTAAGGGTTTCTCCTAAAGTCTCCACCTTCGACAATCTTTCATCATGGTTATCTTCTATAAGCTCGACTGTTTTCTTTAGGGATTCCATATTTTGGTGCAAAACACTAGTTACTTGTTCGCAGTCTGAACGATACTGAGTCAATTTACAAGATATTTCAGCAGTTTGTTGTGCACAAAGTTCCCTATATTGTGTCAATTCTTCCCTAAACTGCCCTAATCGCGATTCAAAAGCATCCCGAAGACATTCGATACTCTCCTTATTTTCATTTAATTTAGATTCAAGCAAAATACTATTTTCATTTAATTTGGATGCAAGTGATTCATTTAATCTGGATTCAAGTGAAATACTATTTTCATTTAATTTGGATTCAAGTGAAATACTATTTTCATTTAATTTGGATTCAAGTGAAATACTATTTTCATTTAATTTGGATTCAAGTGAAATACTATTTTCATTTAATTTGGATTCAAGTGATTCATTTAATCTGGATTCAAGTGAAATACTATTTTCATTTAATTTGGATTCAAGTGAAATCTTGTTTTCATTGAATTTAGCTTCAAGAAAGGACTGAATTGACATGACAAATTGTCCCTGGAAAGCACAAAACATTTCCGACATGGACGCCTCATTACTTTCCCTAACCACTTCTCTTGACTTGTCAACTTCTGATTCACTAGCAAAACTCGTCATCGACTGTAAATGATTAGACACAGTAAGTGAGGAATGATTAATGCCTACACTGGGTGCGTCACCAAGGGACTCACCTCCCCGCACCATCTCTCCATTCACACCACCCTCTACCTCAGATGCCATATTGCGAAATTATTTCACACAATAAATTCAATCTTCCGTTGTAGAAAAGACAAGAAGTAACCAACGCCGTCAATCCAGCAAACACAATACACCAGTATACATTAGCCCAGAAAAAAGGTAAAATTCTGTTTCCAAATGTCTTAACTTAACTACCAAACAAGATATACACCATGTCATAAAATACACTTTCAATTGAATACATACACTACTATCAATGACCAAAAAAATTACGGAAACTCTAAAATAATTTTTTTTTTTTTTTTTTCCCCTTGAAAAATAATTTGCTAAGCAAATCTAACACAGTTGTCCGGCATTTCAACTTTAATAAGTTAACGAAAGAAAAGGAAAAAGACCTCTGTTACTCAATATGCAAAAATAATAATTAATTTTTTCTCTTAAAAAATCGCGAATTATTCGTGCCGGTTTGTGCTTTTACAAAGACTGAAAAATAAATCTTGCACTTCTTTGGAAAATCAACAAAAAAATCTACAAATTAATTCGTTAACAGAAACTGACATAACTTGACCCAAATCAGAATAAAATTATGCTTGCATGCATAAATTTGCAATCCGCATAGTCAGTAGCTCATTTGAAGATTCATTAATGCCAAAGAAATAATTACTACCGCGGAAATGTGATTCCAATCGAAACAGTATTTTTTTTTTTAATTATTTAATGTCAGTTTGTGTCTTTCTTTAATTAAAAATTTGTTCGCACTTTCCTTTCGAAGAATCTCAGTTGCTGACCGCGCTGCCGTCGACCGCAATGACGCCGCGCCGCTTCTGCGTGCCCGCGTTGTTCCGCTGTCGCGTCTCTCCGCTGTACCGCGTTGCCCCGGTGTCGAGTTGTTGCTCTGGCGAGGCTTCCCGTCAGACTGCGTTGTTCGGTTCCGATCGTGAAAGCTCGGGTCCTCTCGTTTATTACATTGTTGTGCACTCGCCGCCTCGAAGTAGCCGTACCATCGCCGATTGTTGTCTTCCCGCTCTACTCACTGCTTATTATTTCCAGCACTTTTTTTTTTTTTATATTAATCACTGTCCGTCCTTAACAATTTTAACTGCAACTTGTCCTGTCACGTTGAGCCATGTAACGTGTACTCACGCTATTCGTGTTTGTATAGTTAAAAGTTCGTTGAAGCAATTGAGCAGCTACACTTCCTAACACGATTTTTCTTAAGCTTTCTTCCACCACTAATTACTCTTTTAATTAAAGGTTCGTTTTGCCGTGCGGTCGCCAGTCTTTCGGCTATGCTAATTGGTTAATTAAAGTCACAGAAGAAGAACACATATGCGTACTAGTTTTCGTAGATTTATTCCTCTGAGACTACACAGTCAACAAGCATGCCACCAGACAATAATACTAATGTTTCTTCGTCACCGAAGATAGCAGATTCAAGTACAGTCAAAACAACTAAATAAGCAGTGAGCACAATTCTCGAAACTAATTAACAAACAATCGTCATAGTCCGATTCTGCAGTAGTTTACTAAACACAGTTTATATTGAATCAGGTCACTCGGAAGAACCTTCATAGTCCAACATATACTTTAGCACACATCCCACAGTGTTCTTTAGTACGGAACACACGCCAAGCGGCCGTACGATGTATTCACGTGATAAACACACTGCCGTAAACCTTCCGCTCCCGCCGGCTGTTCCGTACGTTACCACTGACAATCACCGACTCCCCCCGCTCGGCGCTCGCCCACCGCCAAAGACCTTACATACCTCTCAGATTACACTATCCACTCCAAATATAACCGTAACGTTCATGGTTACGTTACAAGATCTTTGCGTCCAAAATGTTGCAGACATCTGTCGCAAATGTGCATTGCACGTGTATATCTACTTAATGAAGATCTAACTAACGCTGACAAGTTGTGAATCCAACAGTAATGGAATTTTTTCCCACTGCCGTCGGTAATCAACAACATGTTTATATGGTTTCCGCGTTTGTCTGCAGTGTGATGGAGGGCCCCGGAAACTACATGTTTACCTTTAACTTCATCCAGACCGAAACATTTACAGAATAGTCTGGATTTTGCCTCTCAAATTTAGAAATGTCGGAGAGTTTTACCGGAAACTCAATACCTGAAAAATCGAAACGGTGGTTGGTGAAGGCTTCCATATAATTACTGACTAGGTACGCATGTGTTTTTCGGCGCCTTTACTTGAGCTGCAAGAAGTGTCCATAGAAAGCAGTACTCGTCATTCTTGTTTTCAACATTGATGACGGCCCTCTTTCTACAGATATCAAGTGGCAGTGCAACATAGGATGACCCCGATAGAAAGGTTGAAAATGAGAAATACTAATGTCGAGGGATTCTATTCTATCGAGAGTTTTGCCACTTGTCCTTTCTTGAAACTCACACAATTTTACTCTGAGCTCCGACTTCACATATTTTTCATACCAATCCGACAGGCAAGTGCTTGTTGTGACTTCACGCATTTTAGTTAAAAAGCACATTACGGGCGGTTTCCAAAATCACTTCCTTCTGTATTTTATATGTGTTAATCAGTCCAACCTGCACCTTTACAGATGGGGAGGACCGATTATCCACAATTTCGCGAACTTTACCGGCAACGAGTTTAAAGCAAGCATCAATGAAATCATTGGATCAATAAAATTTTGAGAATTTGAAATTGTCCCGGAATAAATTCTATTTTTAAATGCACTAAGCCTGTCTTCAAGAACTAAGCGCGATACTGCTGACTCACCTATCGTTGCTGCATGATCATGATGCATAAGGCTGCCCCTGCACCGGCATACTGCCGACTTGGGCCGGGCGATGGGCGGCTGGAGCCGGGCGATGGGTCGGCGGACTGGCGGCTGGGCCCCGGCGATGGGCTGGCGTACTGTCGGCTGGGCCCCGGCGGTGGGTTGTTGAAGTGCCGGCTGGGTCCCGGCTGTGGGTTGTTGAAGTGCCGGCTGGGTCCCGGCGATGGACCGGCATACTGTCGGCTGGGTCCCGGCTGTGGTCGACTTGGGCCCGGCGATGGACTGGCATACTGTCGGCTGGGTCCCGGCTGTGGTCGACTTGGGCCCGGCGATGGACTGGCATACTGTCGGCTAGGTCCCGGCTGTGGTCGACTTGGGCCCGGCGATGGGCGGCTGGACAGGCGAGGTGCTGCTGCTGTGGCGGGCGGTCGGCTAGGTCCTGACGTCTCCCATGGTCGCCATATTGGTTGCGGAACTGCCTCGTTGTCCTGGTGTCCGACCGCCCCCTCTGAAACATAAAAAAGGAGAAAAATGTTTTAGTATCATGAAAAACATAATTTTGTAAGCATAAAATAATATAGGTAAATTACTGATGTACTGGACTTACCGATATTCCAGTGTGCTGGTGGTTGTGGAAGAACCCATTGTGGTGACGGAGTTGGCGGCATACTATGTGGTGGTGACATGCTCTGCGGCACATCCACGTCAATATTTGGGAGCATGCTCCATTGTGAGCAATCACAAGCTCTTTTTGGGCTACTTATTTCTTGAGAATTTCCCTTACGCTTCTCTGCGCGTGATGGTTCATCTGAAAAAGAAAAAATGTATTAGCAATAGTTATAAAGACATGGAAAAAAAAAAATCTATAGATAAATACGTACTGAAATAAAAAGGTCGCTGAATGAAATATCCAAATCACCTGCGAACAAATAAATTAATAATATAAACTACTGCTTCAGCACTATACATTTTCATAAATATAGTTACGTTAAAAAAATATTATCATTACCGAAATCATCCTCAGCGAGAATTTCATCAATGTCTGAAGCAGAAAAAAAAAAGCTCATCAGTATATGTGAAAGAATTTAAAACAGCCAGAAAAACAAGTTAAATAACAATAATTTACTTACCAATATCGCTGAATAAGCTAAGATCCTCAGAAGACATTGCGATGATTGAAGTTTTCAGCTCGACGACTCAGAGAAGACTGGATGGGCAGAAGGGGCGTCTCAGCCCTATTTATACACGCGTCTGGAGCCATGGAGAATTGGTGTGGGAAGACTGCGCCCACGATGATAAATGTGGTGCAGCTGTGCACATTCAATTACGAACCCGCATCATGCAGCTGCGTGGGGTGCGATAATTCGGGTGTGGCGCAGCTGTGCTCATTCAATTACGAACCCGCATTCCTGCCGCTTGCGAGGGGAGCGATAATTGATGGCTTCCGGGTGTGGCGCATTCAATTACGGACCCGCATCCTGCAGCTGCGTGGGGAGCGATAATTCGGGTGTGGCGCAGCTGTGTGTATTCAATTACGAACCCCATCCTGCCGCTTGCGAGGGGAGCGACCCTAGTTCCTCGGCTCCCCTCCGCTCCAAGGCGTGAGTCAATTAGCATTAATTAAAATCAATTAAGGCTCCCGCAAATCAATTAAAATCAATTAGCCTCAATTAAAATCAATTAAAATTAATTAAAATCAATTAGCCTCAATTAAAATCAATTAAAATTAATTAGCCTCAATTAAAATCAATTAAAATTAATTAAAATCAATTAAAATCAATTAAGGACCCCACGCAATTCAATTAAAATAATTAAAATCAATTAAAATCAATTAGCGTTAATTAAAATCAATTAAGGACCCCATGCAATTCAATTAAAATCAATTAAAATCAATTAAGGACCCCACGCAATTCAATTAAAAAACAAGATGGCGCCGCACATATGTTTACCATCTACTCAGGTCGCCTCGACACATTCGCACGCGGCTTGGAGCTGTATTCGTTTCGCCTGTTGACCCTTGGAGTCGAGGCCACTGACTTCCTGGGACCGGCCTCACTGTATCCTGTCCTCACTCTACCGCAGAGCCGTTCGCTGTCGCCTGCCACACTTCAGTTGTCGCTAGTCTGCAATTCAACTTTTTCATTTTATATTCCGCATTACAACTTATCTTCTGGAATATTCTTTTTACTGTGACCAGCGATGTATACACTGGCTTGCAGCTAGATGAGCAGGGTGACCGCGCTCAGCCCACATTGACCTCACACACTGTCGGGTCCGACGACGCCTCTGCAACTGAGTGAGGTACAACCAGTCGCAATTCCCTTGCTGTTGCGTCATGCAGCTAACTGATGCATCCGGTGGTGTACACGGTGCAAAGTAAATATTAATCTGTCCCCTCACAACGCGACCTTCCGGTTTGGGAAATTCAGTTTGGGATGAGACTTCGGAGGTTAGTAGTGTACCTTAAGGGTGTCCACCCAGTAAAGTAGTAAAGCGCACTAGCCAGAAGATTAAGAGAAAAAGGGCGGTAAAGTTTAACACGCAGCTCATATACTGGTCGATTTTCACGCCATATCAGCACAGCGAATTTCTGAGTCTGTAGTGAACTCGTTGCCCACGCAGGCGATCCGGGTTCGACGCAACCTCGGGTAATTTTTTAAAATTGATTTAAAAATTATAATAATACTTATAATGACATAAATATTATCATTTAAATCATAAGTAATTTTATTTATTTATGAAATGATTGTTACAGCTAATTTTTTTTTTTTAACTATCCAAGGTAGCATCGAACTCGAATCGCCTGCGTGACCAGCTAGTTTACTACAGACTCAGCCAATTTACTGTGAACATGGCGTGAAAATCGATCATTATATGAGCTGCG
>JARYHS010013754.1:0-13992 GCA_031002005.1 Vandiemenella viatica | reverse complement strand
TTTATAAAACTAATGACTAAGGTATTTTTCTATATTTTTTTAATTATACATATGCAAAGTTCCATCGAAATTGAATAAAAGTGTGGATTTGAGTAAAAATTAAGGGGTTGGGAAGAAGGAGATGGGTTGTGTTTTCGGAAACCATATGTATGCAGTATTTTTGTGTTTGTTTTAAAGTAAGTACATGTGTGCATATTTCCATCAAAATCGGATAAAATCTGTAGGTTTTTTTTAAATTTTGGGGTGTAGGGGGGGGGGGAGAGGGGGTGGTTTTTGTGTTGAAAACGGGAGAGGGATTGGGTTTTTGTAAAAATAATGTCTATAGTATTTTTCTATTTTTTAAAAAGTATATGTATACAAAGTTACATCAAAATCGGATAAGAAGTGAAGGTTTCTGTAAAAATGAAGGTGTGGGAAGGGGAGAGGGATACGTTTTTTGAAACCGAAGGTAGGCAGTATTTTTCTGTTTGTTTTACAGTACACATGTCCAATTTTCCGTAGAAATCGGATAAAATCTGTTGGGTTGTTTAAATTATGGGGTTTTATGGGGAAGAGGGGTTGTGTTTTTGGAAACCATATGTAGGCAGTATTTTTCTGTTTATTTTAAAGTGTATGTGTGCCTATTGCCATCAAAATCGAATAAAATCTGTGGGTTTTTTAAATTATGGGGTGTAAGGGGAAAAAAGGGGGTAATTTTGGGGTAGAAAAGGGGAAAGGGATTGGGTTTTTGTAAAACTAATGTCTAGAGTATTTTTTTATTTAAAAAAAAGTATATGTGTGCAAAGTTCCATCGAAATCGCATAAAAAGTGTGGGTTTGTGGAAAAATTAAGGGGTGGGAAGGGGGAGAGGAGATGCGTTTTTGGAAACCATATGTAGGCTGTATTCTTCTGTTTATTTTACGGTATACATGTGCAAATTTCCGTAGAATTTGGATAAAATCTGTGGTTTTTTTAGATTATGGGCTGTTATGGGGAAGAGGGGGTGGTTTTTTGGGAATTTTTTCCTCAGGAACCTTCTCCTACGCGCACTCGACAACTCACTAAGTTTCACCGTAATCGGATGAACGGTTTATGAGCGCATAGAGGATAGACAAACTTACATTGATTTTTATATATAAGATTTTGTTGTTTCCTCATTTATACTTTTAGAGAGACTCTCCTCTAATTCATTTCCTCCCATCACAGGATGATTGTCCCTAGTTTTCACACTAAACTAGTCACTCAATATCTCTGCATTTTAAAATCCTAAAGTACAAGAAGGAGCATAGGTGTAAGCTTGTTATCAGACATGTTATCTCGTCACTAATGAACAGTAGGCTGATCGAGTGGTGGCGAGACTGGCTGCGCCACCTGGCGGCCTAGTGTAATAAGGCCCTAAAACCGGCACGATCAGTCCAGGCTAAAGTCAACCACTCACAGTGTAAGTGGTTAGCCACCTGCCCAGTGTGTCCTGTCCAATTCAGTTTAATATCAAAAGTTATGCCAAGATATTTAATGTTGAGATCTCCAAAAAGCACTTCTATCCCCATCTTTTACGCAAACAAAATCTTTGCTTTTTTTATCCGTGTATCCAATACACCGACTCTTCTTGGCACTGATTTTCATTCCATGTTTAATTACCCATCTAGATATCAGTAGGGAGAGAGGGTCGGTCAGCGGACAGTTTTTAATTGATGTTAATTGATTTTAATTGAATTGCGTGGGGGGCCTTAATTGATTTTAATTAATGTTAATTGATTTTAATTAATGTTAATTGATTTTAATTGATTTTAATTGATTTTAATTGATTTTAATTGAGGCTAATTAATTTTTAATTAATTTTAATTGATTTTAATTGAGGCTAATTGATTTTAATTGATTTTCGGGGGAGCCCTAATTGATTTTAATTAATGCTAATCCCGCTATGACTCACGCCTTGGAGCGGAGGGGAGCCGAGGAACTAGGGGAGTTTAATTGAATGCGGGTTCGTAATTGAATGTGCACAGCTGCGCCACACCCGGAAGCCATCAATTATCGCTCCCCTCGCAGCTGCTGGATGCGGGTTCGTAATTGAATGCACACAGCTGCGCCACACCCGGAAGCCATCAATTATCGCTCCCCTCGCAGCTGCTGGATGCGGGTTCGTAATTGAATGCACACAGCTGCGCCACACTCGAATTATCGCTCCCCTCGCAGCTGCTGGATGCGGGTTCGTAATTGAATGCGCACAGCTGCGCCACACCCGGAAGCCATCAATTATCGCTCCCCTCGCAGCTGCTGGATGCGGGTTCGTAATTGAATGCACACAGCTGCGCCACACCCGGAAGCCATCAATTATCGCTCCCCTCGCAGCTGCTGGATGCGGGTTCGTAATTGAATGCACACAGCTGCGCCACACTCGAATTATCGCTCCCCTCGCAGCTGCTGGATGCGGGTTCGTAATTGAATGCACACAGCTGCGCCACACTCGAATTATCGCTCCCCTCGTAGCTGCAGGATGCGGGTTCGTAATTGAATGCACACAGCTGCGCCACACCCCGGAAGCCCTTAATTATCGCTCTCTCGCAGCTGCAGCCCCACCCGGCGTCAGTTTGCAGCCATGTCCCGTCTAGTGATGTTGTTCTCTTCTGTCTACCAACTCAACGCTGGTGATACGAAACGTTTGACGATAGGGTTATCGTCCAAACACCAGTTTGAACCTGTTGTTGTTCTGGAAAAAGTGGGACACATTAAAATTGTTTTAACATACGACGAATGGAACGTCCTGATCCAGGTATTGGACGTAGTGTCCGAGTTATTCAACGCCGGCACTGACAGCATCCCACTTGGTGAGCACACTGTCTCCTGCCGAACGATTGCCGGGGTGAAGACTGTTTGTTTCCACCTCAATGACGATCCTGCCAGCGGCGTCTTCTTCGGCCAGTCTACATGGCGGAACTTCGTCGACGCGCAGCCAGCAGTGACTGCATCCTTGTCCAACAGGAAAAAGTGGAGCTTCAACGCATCAGCATACTACAAGGTGTTTGTGAGTGAATTGGCTGACAAAGTGTTGAGTGACTACTACACATGTACTGCCTCAGTGTCGAAGTTAATGGATATGCACATCAACAACGTTCATCCTATTCATGTGTCTTACAGTTCCACAATTGACTTTGTGCAATTAAGGAATGAAATAGTTGCATACAAAAATTTGATTGTACTTAATGATGTATACAGAATTGTAAACAGTAAAGAATAAAATCATTTTACCAGATTTTTCTTTTGTCATTTCACCTATCCTAATTAAATAATAAGATAGTATATATTTTATTTAAATCTTTTATTTCACCCACCATTGGACAGTAAAAAATACATTTTCAACAGCGCATATAGCGTTACAAAATAAATGTCCTTTACAAAGTTTTATCAAATTATTTTTCTTGAGTTCATGTAGAGGCGGGCATCCTAAATCTTCTATATTGTAGCAGACTAATCTTCTGAAACCAACGAGCCTTCGCCCGTCCTTTAACGTAAATAATGGAGTCATCTTCATTTGTGATTGCATGTAGAATAGTACATAGTTTGCTAAAGGTTAAGACGGGGATTCGAACCAGCGCCCTCCTGAATGCATGGTCAGAGCGTTACCACTCACCCACCACGCTCGGTACCTCCGCGAATGCTGCGTGAAACGGCAGGAGCTTTAGGGCGATTGTGAAAACATTTCTCCAGCCCAGTACACAAGGAAGTTGAAAACATCAATTACTTCATGCTATGCTATCGCTCATGTACATTTCATCTTAACATGAAAACCGCTGCTGACTATTAGGAAAATCTACGTTCTACTCATATCCGTCGACATCCGCATGTGGTAGTAACAAGTTCTAATATTTATATAATTTTAGTTCTTCTCTGTACTGTACTGTACTGTACTGGTAAGTTTTTCTTTGTTTTCTCATTGCTGAAATATCACGCCATAAAATAGGCATATTCATAATTTAACTGTCCTTACAGCTACTTTAATGTGCAAAGTATACATTACATAACGTCTGTAAAACTGTTATTGACTGCTACGCCATGTTTATATCCCTTTCTAAGCATGAAGGTAGACAACTTTCCCACCTTCTACTAGTTATGCACTAACGTAATTGCTTTGAGGTTTAAAATTTTATTCCTGAATGCATCTTTTTGTTGAATAAAAGCTGCTGAATATCTCACTTCTGCCAGACAGAATTTTAGTAAATTTAACGTAGGTAACCACTTTTCGCTGGAAATGGCAGCAAAGATCAACAAAGCACTTACGAGTATGGGTGGCTCTTTGTCGCTGAATCGGCAATGCATGTAGGGCTACACTGTAACCGACTTCGGCCGATTGTTCGCTCTGCCAGCACACTGCGACCGATTGTTATTTAGTTCTCAACAGATCGCGTTGCAAGATGGAAGAAATTGACGTTATTTAAATGTTGACTGAGAACTCTGTTCAGATTTAATATCATGTTTTGTTATGGAAAAAGTGAATGAGTAAACGACATTTGGTAACACAGCAATGACAAATACTACGAACTTACATTAACTCTATCCAAAGTATTTTCACAAGACGTTAACTCTGTGTGTGTGTGTGTGTGTGTGCGTGTGGTGGGAGTTCTGCGGGTTAATCTGGAGATTGTCATGACAGCAGAAACATACACTTTCCGTCTTTTTGCCCAAATGATATACATTTCTGTAGTTAATGAAACTTGTGATATCGTCATCTTCAGCATGATTTGCTTAGTTCAGCTTCAAATACTTTAGTGTGACTTTCGACAGGTATATCTGATGTACTACTCGAGTTGTCCGATGTCATATAGGGACCGTGAACAGAATGAGTTTCATTTATGATGATACACCGCATCATGCCGTGGGTTTTTTCTATTTTGGTGAAGGCATTCAATACACATTGTATGGTATGATGCACAACTTCTAACCATGTAAACCGATGACATCTTTCGTATAGTGAAATTACATAATTGGGGTGAAGTTTTACCTGTTTTCACGATCTTAATCCACCAAAGTTATATATGAATAGTATTGTGATACATGCAGGTGTAATTGTTATGTTGACCAGTGACTTCATTCAATGAGGAAATTAACATTTTTTTTACTGATTTTTGTTATATATGGCTATGTTTCATGATTTTATACATTTTGTATACTTTTTTAATGAAAATCATAGAAAAGTGTCGCATACGTACTTATATTCATCAAATTTATGTCTTTTCGAGTGTCAAGGTCTATTACGTTTCGGTATTAAGGCTAGTGTGCAAGTAATGAAGTATCATACCACCACACGAACACATTAACAAATAACTCGAAAAAAGGAATTTATTAATGGAAGGTGGATAAAATAAAACAAAGTTAATAATTTTCTGAGTGTATTATTTACACTTTTCACATCCATGTAGTATCCAGGGTTATAATTCTTGTAATTTTGGGTATCTAAACTGAGGATTGGCGAATTCATAATGAAATCAGTATAGCCTCATTGTAGAAAGGTCAACGAGATACTTCCCTACTCCGTTTTATGCAACTATTTAAAGCGCATTTTAAACCTACCATACTCTTTTAACCTGTAGGGATTCGTAGAGTTAAAGAATTTTATATATATTTATCTCGTAGACCGAATTTCTGTAGATGCAAGCAAACATTATGAAATCGTTCAAACCAGCAGAACCGATGTTGAATTGTGGACCCAGCATATCATACCGAATCACAGTCACATTCAGTCTATATCAGGCCTATGCACCAGATGTAATTCAGTCACACAGAGATATAAGAACAGCCATGACATCACTCATTTACATTCAGGTAGAAGATAGAACTTCAGTTTCGTAGTATAAGTTGTGAAATTTACAACTACCTATAGCAGACTGGCTGTGCAAGTGAGTTATGCGATCCACCAGTGGCTTAGTCAACTTGTCAATATTTGCAAAATTGTATGTATGGAGCAATGCAATTTATGATGACGCCGCATGGGGGAATCTGAAAACAATTATTGTGAACTAGTGGCATGGTTTCGGTATTCACTTTGTGTGTGACAAATTACTACTATTTTAGGAAATTCGCGGAATACTAATTTCGGTTTTCCATAGTTTCCTCAAATAACTCCATTGAGACATTTGACTCGTGTGCAACCAATTGTGAAGTTGTGGCACGCATTCGCTGTACCCGCGCAAATATCTGTATTTCAAGAATTTTACAGTCACCACTCAACAAGAATGAGAAGTGGTAACTTAGGAGGGTCTATGAGTATACATCACTGACACAGGTATTCGAGCAGATAAACCTGTAGAACTCCCACCACATACATCGCGTTACCATCCCTGGCTACAGGAACAAACACCACTAAACGCGTTTTATTTTTATTTTTGTCATTGTCGGAATGTCCACAGTGACTCTTGGCGATAAACGGCTATTTGTATGTCTAAACTACAACAGATACTAATTAACATGCGGACCGGGAATCGAACCCTCCATCTCCCACATGGCAGTCCCGAACGTTAACAAACCCACCCACCAGGAGGAAAAAAAGTACCTCTGAAAGGAGGACGAATATATAGACCTGCAGTGAAATCACCTACCTGCCTATAAAGTTATATTGAATTGGATAAAAGCACATGCGATTCTTTTTTATGGTTCTACGCCTTTAGAGGCGGGAAAAGGACAGTGGACGAGGAACGGGAGGGAATTCTGCCATGGAAAATTATGAAATTATCCCCAGGCATTCGCCTCGCGTTATTTGGGGAAACCATGGAAAACCCAAATCTGGATGCCTGGACGGGGATTTGAAACCGCACCCTCCCAAGTGCTAGGTCAGATCTTTACCGATCACGATGCGTGATAGGACTGGTGCAGGGAACGGGGTGGAATTCAGACATGGCCTTTTGAAGGAACCAACCCGATATTCAACTGAAGTACGGAGTAATGGCTAGTCTGGTCATTATGACCAGGGTTTTTTATTGCCTGCGCATTCCGCACCTATCCTAGCCTACGTGAACTTAGCCGGGTGTAGAGAACCTACAGTTCAAACTGGAAACCAAACAACGGAAGTGTTCTGGTGTAACTACATTACAACGCAAGTTGTGCCAGATGTGAATGACAGGTTAAGGGCTTTTGAAAATCTCAGCTGAGACCGGGATTAGAATCCTGGACTTTTCACTTTCCCGTCAAATTGCTTAAGCACCAAATGCAGTAATTTCGCAAAAAAAAAAAAAAGCATGGAATGCCTAAATTTCGATGTTCGGACAGGGATCCCAACCCACGTCCTCCCGAATGTGAAGCGACAACATTGCATCTCACCCCACCATGCTCGTTATTGCCGTAGTCATTTCACGTGTTCAGTCCTGTCCTTAGGTAATGCTGTTACGACTGAGAACGGGAAGGAATTCTGCCATGGAAAATGACGAAATTATCCCGGCATTCGCCTCGCGTTATTTGAGGAAACCATGGAAAACCCAAATCTGGATGCCTGGACGGGGATTCGAACCCGCACCCTCCCAAATGCTAGGTCAGATCTTTACCGATCACGATGCGTGATAGGACTGGTGCAAGGAACGGGGTGGAATTCAGGCATGGTCTTTTGAAGGAACCAACCCGATATTCAACTGAAGTACGGAGTAATGGCTAGTCTGGTCATTATGACCAGGGTTTTTATTGCCTGCGCATTCCGCACCTATCCTAGCCTACTTGAACTTAACAGGGTGTAGAGAACCTACAGTTCAAACTGGAAACCGAACAACGGAAGTGTTATGGTGTAACTACATTACAACGCAAGTTGTGCCATATGTGAAAGTCATGTTAAGGGCTTTTGAAAATCGACGCTGAGCCGGGATTCGAATCCTGGACTTTTAACTTTCATGACGGGCGACGAACAAGCGACCTCTGAATGAGAGTTAACGTCTTGTGAAAATACTTTGGATAGAGTTAATGTAAGTTCGTAGTATTTGTCATTGCTGTGTTACCAAATGTCGTTTACTCATTCACTTTTTCCATAACAAAACATGATATTAAATCTGAACAGAGTTCTCAGTCAACATTTAAATAACGTCAATTTCTTCCATCTTGCAACGCGATCTGTTGAGAACTAAATAACAATCGGTCGCAGTGTGCTGGCAGAGCGAACAATCGGCCGAAGTCGGTTACAGTGTAGCCCTACGTGCATTGCCGATTCAGCGACAAAGAGCCACCCATACTCGTAAGTGCTTTGTTGATCTTTGCTGCCATTTCCAGCGAAAAGTGGTTACCTACGTTAAATTTACTAAAATTCTGTCTGGCAGAAGTGAGATATTCAGCAGCTTTTATTCAACAAAAAGATGCATTCAGGAATAAAATTTTAAACCTCAAAGCAATTACGTTAGTGCATAACTAGTAGAAGGTGGGAAAGTTGTCTACCTTCATGCTTAGAAAGGGATATAAACATGGCGTAGCAGTCAATAACAGTTTTACAGACGTTATGTAATGTATACTTTGCACATTAAAGTAGCTGTAAGGACAGTTAAATTATGAATATGCCTATTTTATGGCGTGATATTTCAGCAATGAGAAAACAAAGAAAAACTTACCAGTACAGTACAGTACAGTACAGAGAAGAACTAAAATTATATAAATATTAGAACTTGTTACTACCACATGCGGATGTCGACGGATATGAGTAGAACGTAGATTTTCCTAATAGTCAGCAGCGGTTTTCATGTTAAGATGAAATATACATGAGCGATAGCATAGCATGAAGTAATTGATGTTTTCAACTTCCTTGTGTACTGGGCTGGAGAAATGTTTTCACAATCGCCCTAAAGCTCCTGCCGTTTCACGCAGCATTCGCGGAGGTACCGAGAGTGGTGGGTGAGTGGTAACGCTCTGACCATGCATTCAGGAGGGCGCTGGTTCGAATCCCCGTCTTAACCTTTAGCAAACTATGTACTATTCTACATGCAATCACAAATGAAGATGACTCCATTATTTACGTTAAAGGACGGGCGAAGGCTCGTTGGTTTCAGAAGATTAGTCTGCTACAATATAGAAGATTTAGGATGCCCGCCTCTACATGAACTCAAGAAAAATAATTTGATAAAACTTTGTAAAGGACATTTATTTTGTAACGCTATATGCGCTGTTGAAAATGTATTTTTTACTGTCCCAATGGTGGGTGAAATAAAAGATTTAAATAAAATATATACTATCTTATTATTATTTAATTAGGATAGGTGAAATGACAAAAGAAAAATCTGGTAAAATGATTTTATTCTTTACTGTTTACAATTCTGCATACATCATTAAGTACAATCAAATTTTTGTATGCAACTATTTCATTCCTTAATTGCACAAAGTCAATTGTAGAACTGTAAGACACATGAATAGGATGAACGTTGTTGATGTGCATATCCATTAACTTCGACACTGAGGCAGTACATGTGTAGTAGTCACTCAACACTTTGTCAGCCAATTCACTCACAAACACCTTGTAGTATGCTGATGCGTTGAAGCTCCACTTTTTCCTGTTGGACAAGGATGCAGTCACTGCTGGCTGCGCGTCGACGAAGTTCCGCCATGTAGACTGGCCGAAGAAGACGCCGCTGGCAGGATCGTCATTGAGGTGGAAACAAACAGTCTTCACCCCGGCAATCGTTCGGCAGGAGACAGTGTGCTCACCAAGTGGGATGCTGTCAGTGCCGGCGTTGAATAACTCGGACACTACGTCCAATACCTGGATCAGGACGTTCCATTCGTCGTATGTTAAAACAATTTTATTGTGTCCCACTTTTTCCAGAACAACAACAGGTTCAAACTGGTGTTTGGACGATAACCCTATCGTCAAACGTTTCGTATCACCAGCGTTGAGTTGGTAGACAGAAGAGAACAACATCACTAGACGGGACATGGCTGCAAACTGACGCCGGGTGGGGCTGCAGCTGCGAGGGAGCGATAATTAAGGGCTTCCTGGGTGTGGCGCAGCTGTGTGCATTCAATTACGAACCCGCATCCAGCAGCTGCGAGGGGAGCGATAATTCGAGTGTGGCGCAGCTGTGTGCATTCAATTACGAACCCGCATCCAGCAGCTGCGAGGGGAGCGATAATTCGGGTGTGGCGCAGCTGTGCGCATTCAATTACGAACCCGCATCCTGCGAGGGGAGCGATAATTGATGGCTTCCGGGTGTGGCGCAGCTGTGCGTATTCAATTACGAACCCGCATTCAATTAAACTCCCCTAGTTCCTCGGCTCCCCTCCGCTCCAAGGCGTGAGTCAATTAACATTAATTAAAATCAATTAAGGCTCCCCCGCAAATCAATTAAAATCAATTAGCCTCAATTAAAATCAATTAAAATTAATTAAAATCAATTAGCCTCAATCAAAATCAATTAAAATTAATTAAAATCAATTAGCCTCAATTAAAATCAATTAAGAATCAATTAACATTAATTAAAATCAATTAACATTAATTAAAATCAATTAAGGACCCCACGCAATTCAATTAAAATCAATTAGCGTTAATTAAAATCAATTAAAATCAATTAACATTAATTAAAATCAATTAAGGACCCCACGCAATTCAATTAAAATCAATTAACATCAATTAAAAATTGTCCGCTGACGCCCCTTATACATCTACTACCAGAGTATTTTTTTTTAACTGCTTAACGTCTCCTATAACAACTAGGTATTTAGAGACGGGAAAGGATGGGTGGCAAGGAATGGGAAGGAATTCGGCCATGGCCTTTTGAAAGAAGCATCCCGGCATTCAAATGGAGTGATTTGGGGAAACCGTGGAAAACCCAAATCTGGATGCCCGGACGGGGATTCGAACCGCCGTCCTCCCGAATGCGAGGTCAGAACGCTAGCCGTTACACCACCACGCTCGGTTGCACCAGAGTAGATGTTTCATCAGCACAACAGGCAAAGAAACCTATTGATGTATGAGTGGAGACTTTCTGGCGTACTGATGCACTGTAATCCTCTCGGGTGTCCAACCGGATGATGGTGTAAAAACAAGACGTTTAGATAGCTAGCTCTGCTGTCGAAACGTTGTGTTTATACAACACCATCCAGCTGGACACCCGAGAGTATTACATTGGATGATGATGATGTTACCTGATTAGATACTATGGATTCTAGATCCACGATTATGTAAAGCTTAGCTGCAAAAATAGCATTCCATAATTTATTATCCTAACTTTAATGCAGCCTAGTAAGTTTCTTTATCAGGGCCGATCATGGTAAGAAACATTTCGTATGCGTAAGGTATGTGTAAGAAACTTATTATTCTACACCGTATGGAGCTTTGTGCTGTGACTATTCCGTTTACGTACGGAGGAAATTACGTATGTCTTTAAAAAAAATTTAAACGACGAGATGATCCAGCAAATTATCCAAAAGAAGATACTTCTGTAAGATTGAGCATCATACACATGTGAAGCGCTGTTTTTTTCTACCTTGTTCATGGTAAGTACCCGACATGATGAAGTCTATCAAGGTGGACAACGTAACTGCACTAACTGGACCGAGTGTTATTGTTCTTACAATTAGAAGCAGAAGAATCGGGATTATTGGTTTCTACGCAGCATGTGGATAACGTTAGCAGCCTATATTTTTTTTTTAAGGAGAGAATCAAGTAATTAATCCCATTCATGCCATGAACACTCATAAAAACGACCAAAATTAATTAAATTTTACTAACAGTCTTACTATTAAACACATTGTTTTTGTGACGAAAGAAATGCCAAGAAACAGAACTTTGTGAGTATCGAGCTTAGTGGATTCCAAGAAAACGTCTTTGTTTTAGTGTTCACCAATTACTCGATTGGGCAGCAGAGCTCTCTGAGTGTCGCATATTATATGGCAAACGAATTGTGTCACCAAGGAGAGGAAATAAGCAGTGTCCAGGAGCTCTTAACAGCACTATCGTAGGAGTGCAACAAACTGAATTTCTGTAACGTCAGACCTTTTCTGGAAGCGTAACTGAAGTCAATGGAAAGATACAAATTGTACGTACCGAAACAGGTTTATTGAAATCGCACACTTACAATGCGAACTTGTGCACATTAGAGCAATTTGGTTACACATCGCTGTTACCTTCACAGATATCAGCGAACTGATTACCATCAGTCAGTGCACCCTTTCATCGACCTTCTAAAACTTCATGCTTCAACATTTTGCAGGATTATGGCTATATACATCTTCGGCGACATCGCGGTGAACGAATATTCCCACGGCGCATTGTGTAACGTTTTATCGACCAAACCTCCGCAGTTCAATTTTCTGAAACGACGTTGGATTCTACTCGTGATTTTCTATGTTACGAATTTAGAAATCTTCACAAGCTGCACTTTATTTCAGGCCTAAGGGTGTGGGAAAAATTTTCTTTCGTAGAAAAGGGAGTGAGGGATTGGAATAAATTGCCAAGAGAATTGATGAATAACTTGCCGGAAACACTGAAAGAACTTAAAGTAAAAATTAGTAGAGGGCAAAAGTAGGTTGGAAGAGGAAAGGGAGGGATGTAGGGAGATTGCCACCGGAGCGAGCGCTCCATCGCAATTATATCAATTATTATTATTTTATATGTATATCCTCAACCGCAATACTTCCAATATAGAGCGAGTTTTTGAATAGTTCTCCCATCAACAGGGCATACCATTGCTACTTGTCACTGATATAAAATGCTGACACATGGAGCCCCTGCAAATAGATCAGCAGGTATCTCCATCAAACGCTAAAGACTAACTGCGTATTCGATGGGAGCCTGGTACACAAATCTCAGTCATCATCATCAGCCAGTCAATCACTTACTAATGTGGCCTCTTAAAGTCATGAATTCAGGTAGAACTGGAATAGTCTTCTCCAGGTCGCTTCTGCCAGTTAACTCCGACAACCCTGGGAATGTCCTTGTCCTATCTGTCTGGTGGTCTTCCTCTCGGTCTGTGGTGATCTCTTGGGCTCCACTCTAACGCTGTTACTGCCCATCTATGGTCTTTTCTCCGCGCAATATGCCCAGCCCTTTGCCACTTCAAAGATACTGTCTTCTCTAAGATGTCTCTGACCTTCGTAACTGACCAAACGTCAGTTGCTCTTTTCTTGTCTTTTCTCGTTAAGCCTAGCATTGACTTTTCCATAGTTCTTTGGGCAGTCCATAGTTTACGTTTTGTAAATTCTTTTAGAGTCCGGGTCTCGCCGCCGTATGTCAGCACAGGAAAAATGCACTGGTATAAACTATTTTCTTTAGTGGATGTATTAGATTTGAGGGTAATAGAATGCCTCATTCTTCGGCCAACTACTTTACACTCGGAGGCGAGGTCGGTAACCAAGATTTGGAGATCATCAATGTCATTAGCCACAAGTGCAATGTCATCAGCAAATCTCAAGTTGTTAAGTCTTCTGCCATTGATTTTAATTCCTTTTTTCTTCCCATTCCAGCTTTGGCATTGCCATCTCCAAGACAGGTGAAAATAATTTTGAAGAGATGGGATCACCTTGCTTAACACCTCTTTAGATGCGGAACTGTGAAGTTGGTTCTCTAACGCTGACAAAGGCTGGGAAGGTGACATACAGTAGATGTTGTGGAGCACTCTAACATAAGCTGTATCCACGCCATGTTCAGCTTAGGCTTGCAATCTCAGTCGATGGAACTATTGTAATAATCCAAAAACGTTCTTGGCTACGCCTCTCTCTCTCTCTCTCTCTCTCTCTCCCTCTCTCTCTCTCACACACACACACACACACAAAACAGTACTATAATTAGTGAACTCTGTTTTGGGAGAAAGAAGGTGCAGTTCATAGGTAATGCATAAAAAATTAATTGTGTATGAAAAAATTAAACCAGTAATCTCTTTTTTCTTTGCACAATACATTATCTTCCGGTATGTGTAATCCGCCAGAAATTGCTTTTCGTAAAGATCTCGTACGTCACTGTTTATGTATCTTAATATTACTCTAACATTTTTCTTAGGGCTTTACGTCTCGTTTACATATAAGCCATTGCAGGCCACAACGAAAGGTGGTGGGGGGGGGGGG
>JARYHS010013753.1:0-23289 GCA_031002005.1 Vandiemenella viatica | reverse complement strand
GCAAGGTGAGAGCATTAATGCACTCCCAGTCAGCATGCTCGGTAAAGAAACAAAGGCTTAATTAATTGGCACTACACTACTTTTTTTTTTGTTGGTGCTTAAGGGCGCGTCGACAACGGGGTCATTGGCGCCCAACTACACTTCTTACTGATCTTCAGATTTACTCTGAATTATTTAGTCGCACAGTACGTTTACTGCCGCCCTGCAGTGCCAGTATCACCAGACAGGTACAACACTCCACACCTCCCCACACACACACACACACAAGCACACACCCAACCAGCCACCTCCCACCACTGCCTTGTCTGATAACTAGACAGCTTATACTAGCTACAACACTAATGACCTACTTGTAACGATAGATATATCAATTCTTAATACAAACTGAAAATATTCTAGAGCATCTGGTCTGATTGAAGATCAGCACTGAACTACTGCTTGAACTGTAGCTAATGGGCATCTGAGAGTTAGTACGCCAAATCAAATCAACCCTTTCTTGAAGTGATTTTTTCTCTTTTTGTACCTCAATTGCTTCATTTGGAGATTTGATCTATTCCTCATTTTCCTATTACACGATATCAGCAATTTTAGCAAACACATTAAGTTTTGCTGCCTCTAGTTCATAGTTTATAAGTTACTCAAATGCAAATTTCACAAATTTTGTCACTCAGTTGCACACTAATGGTCATTAAAACTCTAAAGTATGTTCCGTGATTGTAGAAAGCTCTAAATTGATACACTGATAAACTATAACAAAGGTCTAAAACTGGTAAATTTCTGTGAATCTACACCAACTGTGAAATCACTTACTAGCCTAATATCTTTACATGCCTTAGATTTTAATTATAAATTGACCTTAACTGACCTGTTTAATTTTACTTTATTTCTCTCCTTACTTTGTAAGTCACGTAATACAAAAATTTTAAACAACTGACACTCCATCAAAATAATTCCTGTATGCTTATCATAGAGCTAGAAACAGATGTATACGGTTTCATACTGAAATTATCAAAAAAGTCAAAAATTGGTGTGTTTCCTTCTATTTATCTAATACCATATCAAACATTAAACGATTTAGTGCATTGCTTTGCTTTGATCAAAGTTCTGTTATGCATAGAGATCAGCAACCTTAATTGACACAGAATAAATTTTATACACTTTCTATACTTAGTTTTGAACCTAATCGACGTTACTTTAAGATTGCAGTTAAATCCCAGGAAAGCAGCATCACTCAGCCAAAATGCAAACCCATTGTTTACAAGGATCTTGTGCTTTGTTGGTACGGGAACACATATGTATTGATCAGACTAATTCCTAAACCTCCAACAAATTTTCAAATCAAACTGTTATAATTAGGTAAAAACTCAGAATAACATAAAAATAAATCAAATCAAACAAAAAATAATTCTTATAATAATAGGGCTAAGTCTTGAGGTTGTTTAGTGATAAAAAGTTATGAGATTTTGTTCTGAACCAAGTTCAGCAGTGTGTATTCACTATGATTTATATAACAGAATCATTTCACTCAGTGTTATGGATTGTTCATTTAAAATACAATACAAATTGGTGATTTGGCCATATACTTTAGAAAACTAAATTATGAGACTTCTACATGTATAAAAATGTTAATAAGACACAGCATACATATGAATCATATTTTCATACTGTAGTCATAACCTCTGGGCAATACAAATCATGTTATGGGAGCAACTTTGATTCCTCAACAGAAAGAGGTGACAGCAAACTTTTAGCTCCGTTAATCTGGAGCTACTTGGCTAAGGGTGGATGATCCTGAGAGAAAAGCCATGATCCTCCAGAATAGGGTTTAATGAAGGCCAGGTATTTCACTTAGTTTCTGTTCTACATTTACGATTGTGGTAAATCTTGATAAGATTTTAAAGTAACGAAACGTTCTACAATAGAAGCTTAATATTTAATAACAAGGAAACAGTTTACCTGTCAGGAACAGGTTCCATTTCTGAATTCTCTTGTTCAGTATCTTCCAGCATATTCTAAAAAAAGGAATTAATGAGAAATACATTATGATATATACATAAACTAGGGATATAATTTAAAGATAGGATAATTGAAAACATTCAGGCAGGAAGTGTAACCACAGTATAAATATTAATCTGGTGACATCAAAGCAAACATTAATACAAGCACACAACATCAAATATTCAAGTCACAAACACTTTGTAAAATAAAACTTTAGTTAGGCTCAGAATATCATCTAATAATACTGGTCTAACAAAAGGAAATAATTCCACAATGGGTTACAAAGAAAGCTCTTACTGTTTGTTCATATAGCCTTTCTGATTTATAAAAGACAATGCAAAATTATCATATGTGTGGATGAATGAATTCTTTATTCCAGATAATATAGGTTGATTTACTGTTAGTGCTTCATAACTTGCACAAAATGTGATTATTAGAACTAGGACAGAACTGTCATCATACAATAAAGCAATTAGTAATTGAATTTATGAAGAAATGATATTACATTCGTTTGAAGTAATTTTGAGGAACAATGGAAAACCCAAATGTGGACTGGGCCTAGCACAGACGGCATGTAATAATGAGGGACTTCCTGAAAATTACTGCTCGCTCAGTATGCTCAATCAATTATTTGTAAATTTATATATCAAATACATTATAACTTATCTTGGTGAAATGGAACCAATGACATTTACAAACAATGAGTTTTTCCCCCTGGGGCTTTTGTTGCTCATTGATATTAATGGAACTGAGAAAGAATTGTGCACAGTGAATGTGAAAGAACTCAGCCACTCATATTTCAAGGAATCAACATGAGATTAACATGAAGTAATTTTTAGAAACCATTGAAAACTGTAATCTGAATGGCCTGGCCAAGATCAGACCATGATTCAAATGCACATCCTACCACATGACAGGCCGAAGAGTTCCTTCATTCAGGCAAGGCAAGCTTCCTCAGAGGAATAGGTCCATTCTGGTGATTGTAAAAAAATCCAGTCTGCAGCAGGAATCAAAAACAAAAACCACACTTTGGAAAGAGGCTAAACTTTTACTAAATTGCTATTCAAAATAAATGTATGAATCATTAAAAACTAGGTTTCACCTTAGAAAGGCAACTAGCATCAACATCAAAAATACTTTTTAAAAAAGTATTTATATTTAATAGGGGAGAATCTTACACTGTTTCTATACAACAGCCAACACTGCAACCCCTTATGGTGCACAAATTAGACGTCAACGAATAAAACAAAGCGATTGTTAATATGATTCCCTAAAATTACTATGGCACAATTTCCTCCTAATTTTATATTAAAGAAAAATGTATTGCGTCTACACAAATTAATGCAACATGCTAAGCTCTTCACCACATTTATGAAATGACTCACAAATAGACTTCACTGACAGATTTCCTATTGGCCTCATGAAGAATATTTCCATTAAATCAACAATAACAGTTAAATATATTCAATCAGATAATGAATTTTAATTTCTTTGTAACACACTTAGCATTTGTCTTGTCAAAGAGATATTTCCACATTATATGATGAAGCATTAAACATGTCATAGAAGTGAAGGAACCTGTTGGTTAAGAAAAGACATAGAAAAGATTGTAACGGCTAGAGGAAGTGGGGATACAAAACAAGGTTCTCCAGTGCAAGAACAATGGAAATTGTGACCTTCACTAAAATACAAGCAGCAATGTTGAAGCACAGCATCAAATAGGGTTCTATAAAAGTGGAAATAGAGCTGTTTATGACCAGCACCTAACTAAATCTACCAATTTCTCACTGAAGATTAACTATTCAATGAGGGAAAAATGTTTCAGAGATTACATAAATTAATAAATGGTAGATAACAAAGAGTATTTGTAATTACAAAAATTTAAGGCAAAAGCAGAGAAAGGATAACATATTTTTTTCTGGTAGGTATGTGCTACTAACAGTATGTATATATGCCAGTTTCCAGTGGCACAACTCAGGTAGAGTGGTGGTGCCAATAGCAATTACTCTAGTATCCAACTACGAAGCAGTTACTGAGAACACTGCAAATCAACATACAAGTTTTATCAGAAATCATTCAAACATTATATCAGCCTTGTGTTCACTGTGCTGGACAATTAATTATGGTGAGGAAAATGCAACTATTTAGATAATGCAGACGGAATGGGCTCGTATATAGCACAAATTATGCAATGCAAAGAGATTCCCCCTTTCACTTCAATCAGTTACCAGCCTTTCGATTTTTTTAATTAATGAGGTATGGGTACCTCAGAATGTCAGAAATTGGATTTATTTGCCTGTACAAGTTAACTTCAGGGGAACAAGCTGGTTTTAAAAGAGAGTAAGTAATTTTAGTTATTTTGGAAATAACTTGGCAATTAATTTTATTAAGAATATGCAATTAGAAAGAATGTGAGGCTAAAGGCAGACAATGATAATTTATAGAAAATTGCACAAGTTAATTAACAAGTATTTTACTAAGCAACAGAGATCAATGGAATGGCTTCCAAGAAATGATAACATTCATGTCATTTGCAATATGCAAACAAACTCTACTTGGGAGGAAAACAACGACAAGAAAATCATATAGATGACGTTAACTCCATTTTTGTACCAACACCATAAAAGTAAATATGTAGCTCTAAGTTTAATACATATATTGACAGTCAATGGCCTATCAAGAGTAAACTCAATCTTTAGTCTAAATAGTGATATACCCATCACGCTAAATTGGTGTAATCTTCACAAGTTCATAGTAAGATGTTATAATACAAACTCAGCAATTCAATAACAGGGCACGTCACAAAATCGTTGTGTTTTCATTATTCATTTGCAAATAAGGCGAAAATCAGTGATTTTTACAAAAAAAAAAGAAGACAGCTGAAGTTAATATTATTTATGATCCATTCAGAGACTGATAAGAATACTTAGTTTGACCACAGAACTGTTTATTCCTACCAGCTATTAATTAGCAAGTCATACTCATGTCTCAAAGCGCCACCAACGACACTAACGTGAGCCACAACTTGATGTAATCACCAATGAAGCTGTAATTGGTGAAACAACTTGTTCTCATCATGAAACAGAATCTATCATTAAATCTTACACCTTGGCTTATTGTTCTGTGTCAATTGCAGTAAGGAATAGCACATTACTTGTTACAATCCACCCACACAACAGAAAATAATTTCTATATTACATACTTGTATATAAGCACCAGTAATAATTTTTTATCTTCAGTTATTACAAGCAGCTAACTGAAGAGCAGAAATTTTACAGGACAACCACAACTATGTTATTTGGAGCAAATACAAGTCAGTGCCTTGAAACATATGAACAATACTTCACTGAAAAACACACTCCTAACTAATGCAACATATGTGAATAATTTATCAGTAGACTTGTGCAGAAAGATCCTGTCGGAAGCCTGTGGATACTAACATATATGAAATCGATCTGTGTAACTGAGACTACCCATTAGACACAATAAAGGTTTCAATCAGTCACATTCCATTTACTAATAATATAAAACACACTTTAAGGACTTCATATTTAAATAAAAATGGAAATAAAAGATACTCAAGCAAACAGCTTTCAGACAATTACAAATCAGATGTTCCTCAAAAGCTTTGCAACATATTCAGATAATAAATAAACACAGTCAAAAACACTGATAGCAGTCACAGCAGAATACGACATCTCAGTTACACATACCCGTGCCTGTAAATACTTAAAAAACTATGCATTATCACAGTAACTGCTGCAAAAAGGACGCGTTTCATCAGTTTCGTCCGCCGATTTATAACAATTAAACACTAACAAACTTCATATAGTTAGTGTAATGCATTTCCTCATATTTTTTCAGACGATCAAACAACTTATTTAAAGATATCGTGGAAAGCATGTCGTCAACTCATACAGTCTGATGAGCAAAATGTGCTAAATTGCAATTCTTTACAAACCAAAGTGAACAGCAGGCCAGAGAAAGGTGTCCCGTTGTTGTGGGACATTAAGCTGTGCTGTTCAACTCTGTAAGAAGTTTTAAGTTGTAAACCTACCTCTTTCAGAATACACCCAGCATTTATCGGCTCCATATCACCTGATTCTGTTGATTAGAGACAGCAAAACGCAATATAACTTCACAGCAAAATAACGACGCTCTTCCACAACAGCTGTTAGGTTCTGCTGCAGAGATACTTAATGTTCTAGAATAAGAATTCTACTTCAAAAACTAAGAGCATTGCTGTATAAAATCTAACTTGTTGCCAGCCTTTCCCTAATTCCGTCGACGCATATAAAATTTATGGATACGCAAACAACTTACTTTTCAAGTAATCCACGGCAATGGAAATCAGTAAATGTGTAGATTTGTGAAATTCCAAGATCTACTTAAATCTCAATATGTTTGTTTAGTATCGTTACATTTCACTCTTCTCATACTAATAAGAAAAACGTGTACAAAAAATTATTTTAGTTGAAATGTATCTTAACTCCTAGTTGAAAATTAATAGAATTTGCAGGTCCATCCATTCACGAGGTAGAGAGTGTGAAATTCCATGTGGTCGTAATAACCGGGTTACAGGGTTTGTATTTGGTTATGGTCATGCTAGTGGGGTGAGTCCACTGCATCAGCGCTCTACTTAGAGTTTGATACCTGGTGACTCGGTGATTTTGTATGTCCGCTGCTCCGCAATCAGCTGTTAGGTGATTGTTTACGAACTGTTACGGCGACCTGTGGCCACTATAAATCAACAATCTTGTGGGTGAAAATTTGTATGCGATATTTATCTGTTAGACTAAAAAGAATTTCTAAATGTTTATATCTTAACATACTAATGTTGGTATACTGTTTTTACCTTCACCATTTCTAACAACAAAAACATACAGGCAAGGAGTTTCGGGTAATATTTAGATTGTGATACTGCTACAACCACTTACTGCCTCCCGATGTAAACACTTACGGCTAGAGAGAGTATGACATCACTGCGTTTCTGTTCGTGATGTGTTCAGCCTTTGATCGATTTGTGAATACATGTTAGGCCATAGAATTTAATTTAATTGCAATGGAGCACACGCTCCGGTGGCAATTTCCCTACACACCCAACTTCCCCCTATCCTACGCTCACCTAAATTTGCCCTCTACAAATTTTAACTTTAAATTCTTTAACGTTTTCGGTAGGTTATTCATCATTCCCCTTGGTAACTCATTCCAATCCCTGACACCCTTACCTAAAAAATAAAATCTTCCCACACCCTTGTGCCTGAAATCGAGTGCCAGCTTGTGGTCATGGTCATCTTTTCCCTTCCATGAACTACTTTTCATACCTACTGCAATATCTTTCCATGCCTCATCGCCAGTATACACCCTGTACACTCCCATGACCCTCCTCATCCTCCTCCTGTCTTGCAATGAATCCCATTCCAGCTCCTTTATCATATCTGTCACTGATTGCATTCTGCGATAATTTCCAGAAACAAATCTAGCAGCCCTTCTTTGCACCTTCTCCAACTCCTGTATTTGATACTCAAAATGTGGGTCCCATACTACACTACCATATTTCGAGCAATGGTCTTACCAAAGTTTTGTAACCCAATTCCTTTACTTCTCTCGTGCATCCTCTCATCACTCTTTCCAACAAGTGCAGAGTTTTTAAACCTTTTCCTACCACCTGTCCAATGTGTCCTGCCCAGTTAAGCTTGTTATCAAATGTAATGCCAAGATATTTACATTTCAAGTCTTCAGTAAGAAATTCTTTCCCAACCTTATATTCATAATTTACCTTTTGTTTTTTATTTGTGTATCTAATTAGCTGACTCTTCTTTGCATTTATCTTCATCCCATGTTTACCAACCCAACTAGATATCCTGTCCAGATCAGCCTGCAACTGTTTACAGTACTCTATCGTTTTGATCCTTTTATACAGCATTATGTCATCTGCAAACAATCTAATTTCAGATAGTAAACAATCAACACAATTATTCATTAGAATAATGAATAGCAATGGTCCCAATACGCTACCCTGCGGCACTCCAATTTTTACTTCCACTTCCTTTGATACCGCATTTCCCACACTAAAATTCTGTTTTCTACCTTTTAAAAATTCTTCTACCCAGCAAATCACTTTCTCATCCACTCCAATACTTTTTAACTTATTTACTACCATTTTGTGGCTTACTCTGTCTAACGCCTTTGAAAGATCCAGTGCTACACTATCAATTTGGCCTCCCTTGTCCATTTCATCTGAAATATCTTGCATATATCCCACCAACTGAGATTCGCATGAATATCCTTGCCTGAACCCATGTTGCCTACTTGAAAACCACTTATGTTCCTCACATACATTTCTGATGTGGTTGCATATCAATCTTTCCATTAATTTACCTACCACTGAAGTCAAACTGATTGGCCTGTAATTTTCGACTCTATTTCTCACCCCTCCTTTATGTACTGGTACTACTATCGCACTTTTCCAGTCTTGTGGTAAGCAGCAAGTATCCAGACTCAATTTAAATAATATTTCAAGATAAGGTACAATGTCACATCCGACTATCTTTAAGATATCTGTAGTAATATTATCTGCACCAGCCCCCTTATGTTTTTTCAGCATTCTTATTTCCTTCATGATTTCTTCAGGATGAATTTCAAATTTTTTAGTATCTTCATTTCTAATCGTATTGTTAAGCTCGTTCTCCGAATTAGACCTTCCCGTTTCTGATTCATTGTCCCTAATGCTCTCACTAAACCAGTTATTTAAAATCTCTGCCTTTTTCAAATCCTCAGTAACTACTTCTCCATCCTTATCTATGAGCATCTCTACACCCTCCCTCCCCCTCAGTTTCCTGATATAGCCATAGAAATTTCGAGATGCATCAGTCAGTGGTCCTCCTGCACTGACAATACTCTTCATAAACCCATCTTTAGCAACTTTCTTTGCTGTTATTAAGTCCTTATTTAGTTGTTTCAAATATTCCCTACGACCCTGCTGTCTCTTAACTCTGTTATGTTCTCTTCGTACCAACCTCTTTAACCTCCTCACTTCCCTATTATAGTACACAGGTTCTCTACTTCTCTTTATATTCTGCTTTGGAATGAATTTTTCTTCCCCCTTTCTTATTATCTCCTTGAACTCTTCCCATCGATAATAATAATAATAATAATATTAAAATATATTATATATTATAATATTAAAAATTAAAAATATTAAAATATATTATAATATTAAAAAAATTATGGATTTAAAAGGTTAAAGAAAATTATTACTTGCACAATTAATAATATTACTAAAATATCAAAAGTATTTCTAATTGATAATCGGTTCCTGTAATGTTGCGTACAAAATAAAATACCTATATAAAAAAATATTGCATTTAGGCTGTAATGCAGCCTGGGCCATACTATCAGAGATAGACATGATTTGGAAATTGGGTATCAGCAAAATCGTGTGCGACGGTCAAGTTTCACTATGGTCCAGGCTGCATTAAGATGTAAGCGACAGTAACAGCAATAGGTACGACATATAAATTAGGTATTTGCAATATGGTGTTCAATAATTACGATTTGGAGTAGTCCAGGCTGCAACAAAACCTCATCGCTAATTAATGTAATCCTGTACTACTGGTGCAAAATTAACGATTTCATGATATGAGAAGTATTAGTGATGGACTACTTTCTGTGGAAGGCCATATTAGCGACATTTAAACCTGCACATTCAACATATTCCTCACATTCAGTAACAACATACTGTCTCCATCTGGAAGTTTTTACATCACAAGACTAAGTGGTTGCAGCGGTATCCCAATCCAGATATTACCTGACATCACTATGTTACCGAATACGACATATTAATGCTAGGAAAATATTTCCTCAACTTAATGATGGATAAGTATCACCGCATTTAATCGATAGAGGTCAGATGTTACACTGTATACAAACACTGCATTTCAACAGATTTTAGTAATTTTTCTGCTGGTCCAGGCCATATTTCAACCTAACCATAACCACCTGAAAGAAAACAAAGTTTATGTTGTTATAATACCTGTACCGACACTGTTATTAAGCTATTGTGATATATACACCAGAAAATCTTTTGTCTTATTCTAGATAATTATACTACTAATAATCAAAATTATTATTACTAATCATAAATTATAAATTATCGCAGAATTCAATCAGTGACAGATATGATAAAGAAGCTGAAATAGGATACATTGCAAGACAGGAGGAGGATGATGAGGAGAGTCATGGGGGTGTACAGGGCGTATGCTGGCGATGAGGCATGGAAAGATTTTATAGTAGGTAAGAAAAGTAGTGCATGGAAGGGAAAAGATGACCATGACCACAAGCTGGCACTCGATTTCAGGCACAAGGGTATGGGAAGATTCTCTTTTATAGGTAAGGGTGTCAAAGATTGGAATGAGTTACCAAGAGAAATGATGAATAATTTACCGAAAACGTTGAAAGAATTTAAAGATAAAATTTGTAGAGGGCAAATAAAGGAGGGTGCAGGATAAGGGGAAGATGGGGGTGTAGGAAAATTGCCACCGGAGTCTTTGCTCCATTGCAATTAAATTAAATTGGGATACGTTACATCTGGTTTGTTCCCATTCAAGAAAATCCGTACATGAAAGAAACAGCATTTGCAGCTGACAGAGTATTGAGTAAGTGATTGTCCTATGACCCACACCTCTTCCCAAAAGCACAATAGAAGAATTCTTTAATAATTTGTCGCTACACTTGTAGTGCAATAAAAGCATACTAACTGATAAGAAATCACTGATTGCAACAGACATGTTTAGCCAAAAATTAAATTTATTAAATTTTGACAACAATCTGTAGATCGGTGCCAGTCTGTTGTGTAGACACCCGACTTGCAGCACACTGACAGAACATCACATCTAAGTAATTTTAAGTAAAAGAGGAGGACGAGATATTCAAGAAAATAATGATCAGACAACCAGGCACTGGTTGAGCTCTAAAACACGTGTCATTTAGAACATACCGTTAGTCAAGTCATAATAAATCAGCTCAACATACATCACTTTACAACTCATTCTAAGAAAATGGGATTCCAGTGAACATGTCGAGTACCGAAACAACAAAAACATGAACGTATTGCTAAACAGCTTTGTTTTCTTAATAGTACTGTACAGTTTACAAGTCTTTCTATTAATGTGAAAAACTAACGTTCTGTATGGGTTTAAAAAACATCCATATTCAACACTGTAAACTGTTTGGGATATACACGACTTCTGCACAGCAGCTGATTTCTATGTTGCACCTGACATAGTTAAATACACGGCGAATATCACAGGATTCCACTGATACAGATTAATGACTAACATGAGCTCGCTCAACACAGTACATCAAGCACAAAGCCAACAGACTAGCCAGCACGAGGCCAATAAAAACAACGGCCATGTTGTGAAGCATCAATACATGAGCTGTACGACTCCACACACACATAAAAGAAGTAAACCCACCTCTTGTTTAATGCGGACAGCATTTTCTGTCTCCATACCGCCTCCTCCTGTTGTTTGGACAGAATAATACGCAGTATTACCCACTATTAAAATCACCGCAAACACAACGTAAACACACAAAGCTGGAAGGTAACGATTATAATACAAAGATACTGCCTGTTCAAACGAGACATTCCATTCACACTAACGTTTGTTTAAAATAAAAATTTTACCCTGGGGACAAAAATAGTACGATCTTGGTAAATGTGATAAAATTACTTTCTCAAATGTGTATCACTAAAAAAGCCACATAAAGGGATGTTTCGCATCATTTTCCTCGCACATTATTAATATATAATGAACTTTTGGCTACTAAAGCAATCATTTGAATTGAATTACAATGCTGCGCACGCAGTTAGCAATTATACTTTTCATTCTTAGTATTCTTTTATTATTTTTATGATTATCTAATTTTATTTTTTATGTTTAAAACCCTTCAGTATTTTTTTTTCCGTTGTTTAAAGGAAATAATTGTAGAAGGGGCAAATTAGAAAAAAATTAACCAGATAAAGAAAGCAACACATAATATATACACCTCAGTACAACAGACGTTCACCTCAGCATCAAATGATACACCACACTACAAACTAAACAAAAAGAATGGCATGTAATGACTTATATCAACAAAGACACACACAAAATTGATTTTTTCTTAATCGATAATTCGAAAAAAATATGAGGGCGGAGGAAATGATGAATAATTTACCGAAAACGTTGAAAGAATTTAAAGATAAAATTTGTAGAGGGCAAATAAAGGAGGGTGCAGGATAAGGGGAAGATGGGGGTGTAGGAAAATTGCCACCGGAGTCTTTACTCCATTGCAATTAAATTAAATTGGGATACGTCACATCTGGTTTGTTCCCATTCAAGAAAACAGCATTTGCAGCTGACAGAGTATTGAGTAAGTGATTGTCCTATGACCCACACCTCTTCCCAAAAGCACAATAGAAGAATTCTTTAATAATTTGTCGCTACACTTGTAGTGCAATAAAAGCATACTAACTGATAAGAAATCACTGATTGCAACAGACATGTTTAGCCAAAAATTAAATTTATTAAATTTTGACAACAATCTGTAGATCGGTGCCAGTCTGTTGTGTAGACACCCGACTTGCAGCGCACTGACAGAACATCACATCTAAGTAATTTTAAGTAAAAGAGGAGGGCGAGATATTCAAGAAAATAATGATCAGACAACCAGGCACTGGTTGAGCTCTAAAACACGTGTCATTTAGAACATACCGTTAGTCAAGTCATAATAAATCAGCTCAACATACATCACTTTACAACTCATTCTAAGAAAATGGGATTCCAGTGAACATGTCGAGTACCGAAACAACAAAAACGTGAACGTATTGCTAAACAGCTTTGTTTTCTTAATAGTACTGTACAGTTTACAAGTCTTTCTATTAATGTGAAAAACTAACGTTCTGTATGGGTTTAAAAACATCCATATTCAACACTGTAAACTGTTTGGGATATACACGACTTCTGCACAGCAGCTGATTTCTATGTTGCAGCTGACATAGTTAAATACACGGCGAATATCACAGGATTCCACTTATACAGATTAATGACTAACATGAGCTCGCTCAACACAGTACATCAAGCACACAGCCAACAGACTAGCCAGCACGAGGCCAATAAAAACAACGGCCATGTTGTGAAGCATCAATACATGAGCTGTACGACTCCACACACACATAAAAGAAGTAAACCCACCTCTTGTTTAATGCGGACAGCATTTTCTGTCTCCATACCGCCTCCTCCTGTTGTTTGGACAGAATAATACGCAGTATTACCCACTATTAAAATCACCGCAAACACAACGTAAACACACAAAGCTGGAAGGTAACGATTATAATACAAAGATACTGCCTGTTCAAACGAGACATTCCATTCACACTAACGTTTGTTTAAAATAAAAATTTTACCCTGGGGACAAAAATAGTACGATCTTGGTAAATGTGATAAAATTACTTTCTCAAATGTGTATCACTAAAAAAGCCACATAAAGGGATGTTTCGCATCATTTTCCTCGCACATTATTAATATATAATGAACTTTTGGCTACTAAAGCAATCATTTGAATTGAATTACAATGCTGCGCACGCAGTTAGCAATTATACTTTTCATTCTTAGTATTCTTTTATTATTTTTATGATTATCTAATTTTATTTTTTATGTTTAAAACCCTTCAGTATTTTTTTTTCCGTTGTTTAAAGGAAATAATTGTAGAAGGGGCAAATTAGAAAAAAATTAACCAGATAAAGAAAGCAACACATAATATATACACCTCAGTACAACAGACGTTCACCTCAGCATCAAATGATACACCACACTACAAACTAAACAAAAAGAATGGCATGTAATGACTTATATCAACAAAGACACACACAAAATTGATTTTTTCTTAATCGATAATTCGAAAAAATATGAGGGCGGAGGAAATGATGAATAATTTACCGAAAACGTTGAAAGAATTTAAAGATAAAATTTGTAGAGGGCAAATAAAGGAGGGTGCAGGATAAGGGGAAGATGGGGGTGTAGGAAAATTGCCACCGGAGTCTTTACTCCATTGCAATTAAATTAAATTGGGATACGTCACATCTGGTTTGTTCCCATTCAAGAAAATCCGTACATGAAAGAAACAGCATTTGCAGCTGACAGAGTATTGAGTAAGTGATTGTCCATGACTCACACCTCTTCCCAAAAGCACAATAGAAGAATTCTTTAATAATTTGTCGCTACACTTGTAGTGCAATAAAAGCATACTAACTGATAAGAAATCACTGATTGCAACAGACATGTTTAGCCAAAAATAAAATTTATTAAATTTTGACAACAATCTGTAGATCGGTGCCAGTCTGTTGTGTAGACACGCGACTTGCAGCGCACTGACAGAACATCACATCTAAGTAATTTTAAGTAAAAGAGGAGGGCGAGATATTCAAGAAAATAATGATCAGACAACCAGGCACTGGTTGAGCTCTAAAACACGTGTCATTTAGAACATACCGTTAGTCAAGTCATAATAAATCAGCTCAACATACATCACTTTACAACTCATTCTAAGAAAATGGGATTCCAGTGAACATGTCGAGTACCGAAACAACAAAAACGTGAACGTATTGCTAAACAGCTTTGTTTTCTTAATAGTACTGTACAGTTTACAAGTCTTTCTATTAATGTGAAAAACTAACGTTCTGTATGGGTTTAAAAACATCCATATTCAACACTGTAAACTGTTTGGGATATACACGACTTCTGCACAGCAGCTGATTTCTATGTTGCAGCTGACATAGTTAAATACACGGCGAATATCACAGGATTCCACTTATACAGATTAATGACTAACATGAGCTCGCTCAACACAGTACATCAAGCACACAGCCAACAGACTAGCCAGCACGAGGCCAATAAAAACAACGGCCATGTTGTGAAGCATCAATACATGAGCTGTACGACTCCACACACACATAAAAGAAGTAAACCCACCTCTTGTTTAATGCGGACAGCATTTTCTGTCTCCATACCGCCTCCTCCTGTTTGGACAGAATAATACGCAGTATTACCCACTATTAAAATCACCTGCAAACACAACGTAAACACACAAAGCTGGAAGGTAACGATTATAATACAAAGATACTGCCTGTTCAAACGAGACATTCCATTCACACTAACGTTTGTTTAAAATAAAAATTTTACCCTGGGGACAAAAATAGTATGATCTTGGTAAATGTGATAAAATTACTTTCTCAAATGTGTATCACTAAATAAGCTACATAAAGGGATGTTTCGCATCATTTTCCTCGCGCATTATTAATATATAATGAACTTTTGGCTACTAAAGCAATCATTTGAATTGAATTACAATGCTGCGCACGCAGTTAGCAATTATACTTTTCATTCTTAGTATTCTTTTATTATTTTTATGATTATCTAATTTTATTTTTTGTGTTTAAAACCCTTCAGTATTTTTTTTTCCGTTGTTTAAAGGAAATAATTGTAGAAGGGGCAAATTAGAAAAAAATTAACCAGATAAAGAAAGCAACACATAATATATACACCTCAGTACAACAGACGTTCACCTCAGCATCAAATGATACACCACACTACAAACTAAACAAAAAGAATGGCATGTAATGACTTATATCAACAAAGACACACACAAAATTGATTTTTTCTCAATCGATAATTCGAAAAAATATGAGGGCGGAGGAAATGATGAATAATTTACCGAAAACGTTGAAAGAATTTAAAGATAATATTTGTAGAGGGCAAATAAAGGAGGGTGCAGGATAAGGGGAAGATGGGGGTGTAGGAAAATTGCCACCGGAGTCTTTACTCCATTGCAATTAAATTAAATTGGGATACGTCACATCTGGTTTGTTCCCATTCAAGAAAATCCGTACATGAAAGAAACAGCATTTGCAGCTGACAGAGTATTGAGTAAGTGATTGTCCTATGACCCACACCTCTTCCCAAAAGCACAATAGAAGAATTCTTTAATAATTTGTCGCTACACTTGTAGTGCAATAAAAGCATACTAACTGATAAGAAATCACTGATTGCAACAGACATGTTTAGCCAAAAATTAAATTTATTAAATTTTGACAACAATCTGTAGATCGGTGCCAGTCTGTTGTGTAGACACCCGACTTGCAGCGCACTGACAGAACATCACATCTAAGTAATTTTAAGTAAAAGAGGAGGGCGAGATATTCAAGAAAATAATGATCAGACAACCAGGCACTGGTTGAGCTCTAAAACATGTGTCATTTAGAACATACCGTTAGTCAAGTCATAATAAATCAGCTCAACATACATCACTTTACAACTCATTCTAAGAAAATGGGATTCCAGTGAACATGTCGAGTACCGAAACAACAAAAACGTGAACGTATTGCTAAACAGCTTTGTTTTCTTAATAGTACTGTACAGTTTACAAGTCTTTCTATTAATGTGAAAAACTAACGTTCTGTATGGGTTTAAAAACATCCATATTCAACACTGTAAACTGTTTGGGATATACACGACTTCTGCACAGCAGCTGATTTCTATGTTGCAGCTGACATAGTTAAATACACGGCGAATATCACAGGATTCCACTTATACAGATTAATGACTAACATGAGCTCGCTCAACACAGTACATCAAGCACACAGCCAACAGACTAGCCAGCACGAGGCCAATAAAAACAACGGCCATGTTGTGAAGCATCAATACATGAGCTGTACGACTCCACACACACATAAAAGAAGTAAACCCACCTCTTGTTTAATGCGGACAGCATTTCTGTCTCCATACCGCCTCCTCCTGTTGTTTGGACAGAATAATACGCAGTATTACCCACTGTTAAAATCACCGCAAACACAACGTAAACACACAAAGCTGGAAGGTAACGATTATAATACAAAGATACTGCCTGTTCAAACGAGACATTCCATTCACACTAACGTTTGTTTAAAATAAAAATTTTACCCTGGGGTCAAAAATAGTACGATCTTGGTAAATGTGATAAAATTACTTTCTCAAATGTGTATCACTAAAAAAGCCACACAAAGGGATGTTTCGCATCATTTTCCTCGCACATTATTAATATATAATGAACTTTTGGCTACTAAAGCAACCATTTGAATTGAATTACAATGCTGTGCACGCAGTTAGCAATTATACTTTTCATTCTTAGTATTCTTTTATTATTTTTATGATTATCTAATTTTATTTTTTATGTTTAAAACCCTTCGGTATTTTTTTTCCGTTGTTTAAAGGAAATAATTGTAGAAGGGGCAAATTAGAAAAAAATTAACCAGATAAAGAAAGCAACACATAATATATACACCTCAGTACAACAGACGTTCACCTCAGCATCAAATGATACACCACACTACAAACTAAACAAAAAGAATGGCATGTAATGACTTATATCAACAAAGACACACACAAAATTGATTTTTTCTTAATCGATAATTCGAAAAAATATGAGGGCGGAGGAAATTATGAATAATTTACCGAAAACGTTGAAAGAATTTAAAGATAAAATTTGTAGAGGGCAAATAAAGGAGGGTGCAGGATAAGGGGAAGATGTTGGTGTAGGAAAATTGCCACCGGAGTCTTTGCTCCATTGCAATTAAATTAAATTGGGATACGTTACATCTGGTTTGTTCCCATTCAAGAAAATCCGTATATGAAAGAAACAGCATTTGCAGCTGACAGAGTATTGAGTAAGTGATTGTCCTATGATCCACACCTCTTCCCAAAAGCACAATAGAAGAATTCTTTAATAATTTGTCGCTACACTTGGAGTGCAATAAAAGCATACTAACTGATAAGAAATCACTGATAGCAACAGACATGTTTAGCCAAAAATTAAATTTATTAAATTTTGACAAAAATCTGTAGATCGGTGCCAGTCTGTTGTGTAGACACCCGACTTGCAGCGCACTGACAGAACATCACATCTAAGTAATTTTAAGTAAAAGAGGAATGATAGATATTCAAGAAAATAATGATCAGACAACTAGACACTGGTTGACCTCTAAAACACGTGTCATTTAGAACACACCGTTAGTCAATTCATAATAAATCAGCTTAACATACATCACTTTACAACTCATTCTAAGAAAATGGGATTCCAGTGAACATGTCGAGTATCGAAACAACAAAAACGTGAACGTGTTGCTAAACAGCTTTGTTTTCTCAATAGTACTGTACTATTTTCAAGTCTTTCTATTAAAGTGAAAAACTAACGTTCTGTATGGGTTTAAAAACATGGTTTAATTCTAGATGGGGATACCGCTGCCTCGCGACTGTTAACCTGACGTCATCGTGACGTCACATTCACATACAGTCATCATTTATTATTGTATTGTGCCCTCGCTACGCTCGGTCACAATAATTTAAAGCTATACAATATCAACATAAACTGATATCCCGAAGGTAGATCAGAGGCAGGCGGCCGCTGGTAAGCGGCCGCAGATGTCCGATAACACAACCGGATGTTCAATGTTTCAGGTGAAGCTCGCATTTCAATATAAATTATCTGCTGTTAACTTCGACAAGTAATAACACGTATTTTACGCAGATGACTGTACGTGAACGTGACGTCACGTTAACAGTCGCGAGGCAGCGGTATCCCCATCTAGAATTAAACCATAAAACATCCATATTCAACACTGTAAACTGTTTGGAATATACACGACTTCTGCACAGCAGCTGATTTCTATGTTGCACCTGACATAGTTAAATACACGGCGAATATCACAGGATTCCACTTATACAGATTAATGACTAACATGAGCTCGCTCAACACAGTACATCAAGCACACAGCCAACAGACTAGCCAGCACGAGGCGAGTAAAAACAACGGCCATGTTGCTGTGAAGCAGCAATACATGAACTGTATGACTCAATAGATACATAAGAGAAGTAAACTCACCTCTTCTTTAATGCGGACAGCATTTATTGTCTCCATACCGCCTCCTCCTGTTGTTTGGACAGAGTAATACACAGTATTACCTACTATTAAGGTCACCGCAAACACAGCGTAAACACACAAAGCTGTAAGGTAACCGTTTTAATACAAAGATACTGCTAGTTCAAACGTAGCATTCCATTCACAGTTACGTTTGTTTAAAATAAAAAGTTTACACTGGGGACAAAAATATTCCGATTTTGGTAAGTGTGATAAAATTACATTCTCAAATGTGTATCACTAAAAAAGCCACATAAAGGGATGTTTCGCATCAATTTCTCCCGCATTATTAATATATAATGAACTTTTGGCTACTAAAGCAATCATTTGAATTGAATTACGATTTTGCGCACGCAGTTAGCAATTATACATTTCTTTCTTAGTACTCTTTTATTATTTTTATGATTATCTTAACGGTTTTAGTTTTAAGTCCTCCTCCCCCCCGGTCACCTTTTCGATTTTTCAATTTTATATTTAAATCCCTTCAGCAATTTTTATCCGTTGTTTAACGAAAATAATTGTAGAAGGGACAAATTAAAAAATTACTTAGCAGATAAAGAAAGCAACACATAATATATACACAGCACAGCACAACAGACATTCACCTCAGCATCAAGTGATACACTGCACTACAAACTAAATAAAAATAATGGCAACAAAGACACAAACATAAAAAAATTTAAAAAAAGAAAAAATTGATAATTCGAAGAAAAAATGAGGACGGAGTACTCGGTACAGAAAATAAAACATTCACACAAGTCAGCATATTCTACAACTGAGAAATACAGACAAATATATAATGACAGTCAAACTCAACACAATGATCAAGCACACAGAAAATTCGAAACAAGGTATAAGAAACATGGAAGAGAATTAAAATAAAATAATTCAGATTGATTGAGTTCGACTATTTGTCCCGGTGGCAAATTTTCCAATACACGTAGTTTTCCATCTCTCCATTATTTACCTGTCTTACATTCGATGGATTTTAGGCTGTTTTCTGCAGCCTGCCAAGGCGAATGCCGGCACGATTCCTAAATCTACACCTAATACACTACACAGTTCACAAACAAAACATACACTTATCAAATTTTATGTTCATATCAGTGATTGGAATAAGTTACCAAGAGAAATGGTGAATAATTTACGAAAAACGTTGAAAGAATTTAGTTGAAATTTGTAGAGGGCAAGTGTAGGTGGGTGTAGGAAAGGAAGAAAATGGATATGTAGGGAAATTTCCACCGTAGAGTGCTATCCATTGCAGTTAAATTAAATTAAATTATATTACTTTGTACATTTTCGCGGCGGCAATACTGTAGTGAAACTTCTTCCACAACGTAAAGTCGACTGGCGACGTTTCGAGAGCTGGCACTGCTCCCATTGTCAAGCCCCTGAAACTGCACCATCATCATCATCTGTCATTTGCCAGCCAGGCGTTGCCTAGCTGACTGGCTGTTTTCTGTTGTGCCTGGCTTCAGCCTCGGTGGTGTAGGTTTTATTTTCGGTGACACTCAGGTGGAGTGGAGGCCAGCTATTTTACGGCTGTTGGTTTGCTACCGTTATGATGGTAAGGGCTGCCGCGATGGATGCAGATACTTGGGCCGCTTGTAGCAGCGCGTCCATCTTGGCTTTCCTCTCGTCACTACACAGCTGACTTATTCATCCAGGATCCATCTTTCCCGGAGTGAAGGGAAGTTCTTACAGCGGCACTGTATCTCCTTCCATTTCAAGCAGATTGTCATAATCGGTGTGACCTTACTGGATTGTCATTTCCGGTTTTTCATAATAGTGCTAGGTGTACGGCCGACCTAATGTTGTCATTAACTCTGACAGTGATGCCAAGTTGCTCAATCAGTGGGTTGGCTGATTGTGAGCAGTTTTTGTAGAATTGCCTAGCTGTTTTGGCGAATCTCAGTCTTAGTGGCTCGAGACCGCTGATTTCATGAAGGGCAACGGACGGTGTATCCCTTGGTAGCTTGAATGCAAAACGAATTGCTCTGTTTTGGATCGTCTGGATTCGATCTATGTAGTTGGAGGCGGCATTGCCCCAAACCACTGCTGCATAATCTAGAATTGGTCGCACTAGAGCAGTGTACAGCCTGGTTAGGCTTAAGTGTTGACGAAGGGTATAGTACAGAATAAAGCGATTTCATCCTGCCCTCCGCTTTTTGCAATCAATTTATTAACATGTTGCTTCCATGTTAATCTTCTATCAAGTGTGATTCCAAGGTAAGTGACAGTTTGTGTCCATGGGATGGGCTCATTGAAAAGAGTGATTGGCGGTAGTTGAGGGACCTTCCTTCTAGTGATAAAGACCGCTTGGCTCTTTCCTGCGTTAATTGCCGGTCGCCATCTTTTGGCCCAGCTTTTCATGTTTTTACATACTCTTTGTAGCGTTGTTCGTGCTTGAGAGGTTCTCACGCTCCTGGTAGAACTGAGCCGTGTCATCCGCGAAGAGCGCAGTATGAACTCGGTCAGTTCTCGGCATGTCAGACGTGTACAAGTTAGTAGAGTAGCGGGCCAATTACTGACCCTTGTGGTACTCCGACCTCTATTGTTCTTGCAGAAGAAAGGGCGTCTTCTAGGAGTACTCTAAAGGTCCTATTTGAGAGGTAGCTCTTTAGCAGTCTTACAAGCGACAGGGGGAAACTTAAAACTAACAGCTTGTAGAGAAGCCCCTGATGTCAAACAGAGTCGAAGGCTCTAGTGACGTCTAAAAGTACGGCCCCGAAGAATTTTTTCTTCTCAATTGCTGCTGAATGCGTGTTCCACTAGATGTAGTAATTGTTGCGAAGTAGCATGTTGTTTTCTGAAGCCGAATTGTTCATACGGTAACAGATGATCCTGGTGTATGTGCCGGCTGAGTCTCCTTAAGTATAGTCGTTGGAAGATTTTTGACATCGTTGGTAACAAGCTGATTGGCCTATATGATTTAGGAGATCTCCTGTCCTTGCCTGGTTTACGTATCGCGATAATGTCAGCCTGCTTCCAAGAGTCAGGAAATTCGCCAGTGGTGAGTATACGGTTGAAGACTGCAGTAAGGTACTGAACTGCTTGGTCTGGTAGCTGTTTTTGTAGAGTGGCTTCAATGCCATCATGACCCGTCGTTTTATTGGGATTACATTGCCGGATCATGTTGACTACTTCTTCAATAGTTATAGGTGTTATTTCTTCGTCATCGGGGATGTTAGAATTGAGGAAGAGATGAAGCCGTTCCTCCACTAGCTGAACATGTTGGGCATCCAGATGTTCGATTGACTGGCCTAAAGTTTCCCCGAAAAACCTCCGCCAGGGCTTCGGCTTTCTCTATAGGGTCTCAGACGACGTTGTTGCCAACACATAGGGGAGGCAGTTTGGCCGTTCGCCGAAGGATCCTGCGGGTGAGTTTCCAGGCAGAGCCATCTTCGATGTTGATTGTCGCCAGGAGACCAACCCATTCAGGATTTCGATGCTGTTGGACATCGGCTTTTGTTTGCCTTTGCATCCTGTTGATGAGGCGTTTAGTGGCAGGATTTTGGGTGATCTGCCATTCTCTTGTGAGACTGCTTTTTATTGTTATGACCTCTCTAATGCGCGGTGGGAGTTGCTTGGAGTGGCTCTGATGGTTTGTCCTGGAGGGACGGAGTGCCGGAGTCTGCTGCCTCGTTGGTTCAGCGGGAGAGGTTTATGATTGCTGTGCTGGGATCGGAGTTTTCAGGTGGAGTGATATTTTGTAGCTGTTGCAGATACTGTTTTTATAGTTGACCCAGCTAATGTGGGAGAAGTTTCTGTGACGTCTACTACGATGTGTAGCTCCCTCATCTAGGTAAAAAATAACTGGGACATGGTCCGACGAGAACGCCGTCTTGGTAGAGACTGCAATGGTGTGTTTTAGATCTTTGGTGACAGCAATATCAAGAACGTCTGGAAGACGCCCAGCTGGAAAAATTGTTGGTTCAGTAGGCCCCCAGACTACTCCATCGTTGGTTTGGACTGCACGGAGAAGCTGTTTGCCTGCCGTATTTGTTACGCGTGAGTGCCAATCATGGTGTTTTGCGTTAAAGTCGCCAGCAATGAAAACGTAAACACGCAGGCGAAGTAGTGCAGCAATATAATCTTCGTTCACTCTGCCTTTTGGTCGACGATAGGCAGCAATCAAGAGCAGGTGGGCCCTAGTTTTTTCGGCAGACACTGCTGTGGCTTCTAAGCTGGTTAGTTGGGGAAGAGCAACCTCGTGGTGTTTAATTGAGGAGTGAATTTAAATGGCAGTACCTCCAGATGCGGTAGCAATTGTAATTGGAGGCAGCCGCACGCACT
>JARYHS010013752.1:0-63966 GCA_031002005.1 Vandiemenella viatica | reverse complement strand
GTATGGTCACTCCGTGTTATGCAAGAAACATCTATCAGACCAATGTGTGTTCGGTCAGCCTGACACAATGCACGCTTCAGATCTGCCTGTGTACGCTGTACATGACCACGCATCCAGGGTTGATCATAACGTTTGAAGAGGTCAACAAAACCAACATTGGTGTGAGTGGTGTTTTTAGCAATGTTGTCAATGTCTGTTTCAACACAATAATTGAGATTTCTGGACAGACTATTTGCAGGACCCCCAAAAATAATTATATGATCCTCTTTAGTAAGATCTTTCCTGATGATGAGGCGTTGAAAGATATTGGTGGAAGGAAAAGATGACCATGTCCACAAGCTGGCACTCTAGTCAGACGCGAGAGTTTGGGAAGATTTGTTCTGTAGGTAAGAGAGTCAAAAGAAGTTACCAAGAGAAATGAATAATTTACCAAAAAATTGAAACAATTTAAACTTGAAAATTTGTAGAGGGCAAACGCAGATGAGTACAGGAAAGGAGAAAAAAATTTATGTGCAGCAAAATTTGTCACTGGAGCGTGCATTCCACCGTAATTGAATAAAAAATTAAATACTTATTGAAGACGTTAAGTGAAATTATCTTGGTGTATCATTTCGGAATTAAATTATAAATTATTTGAAAAACTTTCAAATCAATAACAAACACTTAAGACGAACGCGGTAGATTTTGGAATTCTAAGAAGTTCGAAATTGCGGCGCAGTGATTACAATTTCTACACTCGTAATTGCTGTCGGGTCACCATAACTACAAATATGCAATACCATGGGGTCACTGCGGCAATACAGATCCAAACCCCGTGCATTAGGACTAAAGTCATTGTCCTAGTGCGTTGTGGTGGAATTCTGAATAACACAGGTTCAACGGCGAACGATGTTTATATTTATGTAAAGCAGTGATCATTTACAACAAAAAAAAGGCATTTTGGTGCTTGACGTTTCATATAATTAACGTTTGGTTTGCTGACGATTCCGCTGAATATTTAAAGACGTACATATGTAATTTTCGTAGAAACCAACAGTGGAGTGTATGCTCTTCAGCGTGTAGTATCTCAGCATTAGATTTGTTATTGTCAGCTGAAGTGTGGTGAAAGTTATGTGTTGGATGTATTGTTTTTAATGGTGATTAGACGAGGGAAGATAATGATATGGAGGCAATAAATGTGACAAACATTAAGCAGAAAGTGTGTTTCTGTCTGTGAAGTGTTTGTGGAGCTGTACAGAACACGTATTGCGTTTTACAACTCGAGGAATAAAGTTCGGTGAGCACACAGTGTTTTCAGAATGTGGTTGACGTTGTACTGTTTTCAATCAGCCCATTTTCTTTACTAACAAAGGTAAGTTCAGTTCTAATGTTGTGTGCGGTATGTATAACTTGAATCATAAAATGTTCGCCGTATGTTTAATTTTGTCGTAGGTCATCAGTTAATATGTATGAACAAATTGCAGGGCAGAACTTATTAATATTATTTGCTACTTTTATTATGTTGAATTTCATTGTTTTTTATACAAATTTTTTACTATAATGCATCATTGTGGAACTCTTTACATTGCGATTCAAAAAAGGAAGATTTTTTTTTTTTTAATCCGGTTGATACACACCTCATCCTTGTTTTTTAGTCGTAACAGCCACTGAATTTAATCATTGAAATTCCATTTCTTTTATGAATGCTGTATCGTTATTTCTATCGTGTTGTTTGATCTATATTTATTTTATTTTTTCGGTTCTACGATAGTAGTATGTTCGTTATAAATGATCCGAGCTGCTGAATCAAACAATTTGAAGTTGTCTGATAGTTGTTTTTCTTTAGTATCTTTACGTTTTATTTTAATTAAAGCTTGCCACATTTTATCTTTCCACATATTATAAATTAATTAGATACATATTGGTCAGCAGAATCGCTCAGACTGAAAGATAAGTGTAAAATCAAGAAATGTGAAAATATAAAATTAATTTTGCTATAGCATGTGAATTACATAAAGTAAAAGAGTTATTGCACAAAATGCTGGTGGAACTAGAAATAAGGAATGCCACAAGATAGTGTATGAGGAACATTGCTATATATATTATTCTAATCAATGATCAGAATGAAAAAATAAGTGTCTATCTTTCTGAAACACTGCATTATGTTCCCATCTACATAACACGAACCCATGAAATACTGATCTGCTGGTTTATATTTTCAACAAAAATGGAAGAAATATTATGTACATGTACTAACATTTAACAAATGGCAATATTTACCCTTCTTGTGGCCATTGGGTGTGAAGGCTGTATAGCAGAGATAGAGCTCTGAACTTCATTTCCAACAGAATGTAGACTGTGTGGTCTTTAGTATTTTCTGGTCATTTTCTTCCTTAGTAGAAAGTTCCCCTGCAGTGTACAATACTCATTTGGCAGCAGTGTCAACATGCCTTGTGAGCTGTTGCAGTGAGTCCATTATCCTCCATGTGTTTAGTCTGTGTCTAACTGAGCTACGCTTCCTTCTGAATTCTTGTCATAACTTGTGTGTCAGTCTCCTATATACAGTCACATTGCACCGTCTACCTTTCTGTGTTTTTCATTGTATATTCTAAATCATATTAACTAGTAATATTTTTCTGTAATAACTAAATTCAAGCTACCTACTCTCACTGTTAACACTTTAGCCTTGTAATTTGTTCATTGCAATACAGCTGGCACATTACATCTTTACTGAACTATATAATGTATCAATGAGTGTCTTCGTTACCCCTTTAACTCCTAGGGATTGCCGGCAGAGCCCTCGCTGGGTGCTCCTTTGTTGTCATCTAAACTGTGTGCATGCGCTGAGCGGCCGCGGTCGGCCGATACCTGCTCTGTTGACTTTGGCACGCGACCCAGACTGCTCTGTGCTAAGTACACAGACGGAAAAAAAAATCCCAACACCAAGAAAGACTTGTGTTAGATAAACGAAATTTGGTAGGCGTGTTTATACATCTGAAAGATGACATCGATTCAAATTTCGCGCTTCGCGCATAAGTGTGGCGCTAGTAGCGCTACTCAGAGCTTGCAAATCAGGTTTGCTTTAAATACGCGCTGTAAAGTTTGTGAACGTTATTTACCGCTGAGATTTGACATAGTGAGTTGATGTTAGCCAAGAATGCCTTTAAGAAGACGAAGAAGCCATTATCAACAGCTCACCGAGTTTGAACGAGGTCGTGTAATAGGGCTACGAGAAGGTGGATTTTCTTTTCGCGATATTGCAGAAAGACTTGGCCGGAATGTATCCACTGTGCATGATTGTTGGGTGCAGTGGTCAAGGGATGGTACTGCCTCAAGAAGACCGGGTTCCGGGAGGCCACGTGGCACTACTGAGAGGGAAGACCGCCGTATTCGGCGTACAGCTGTGGCGCATCGTACTGCGTCTGCGGCAGAAATTCGAGCTGCAGTTGGTATCACAGTGACACAACGAACTGTTAGAAATCGGTTACTTCAAGGACAGCTCCGAGCCAGGCGCCCTGTAGCGTGCATTCCACTGACTACAAGCCATCGCCGTTGGCGACTCCAGTGGTGTCAAGCCAGAGCTCATTGGAGGACGGAGTGGAGATCTGTTGTGTTTTCTGATGAAAGCAGGTTCTGCCTTGGTGCCAGTGATGGCCGAGTGTTGGTTAGAAGGAGGCCAGGGGAACGCCTGCAACCAAACTGTCTGCGGCCTAGACACACTGGACCTACACCTGGAGTCATGGTCTGGGGAGCAATTTCCTATGACAGCAGGAGCACTCTTGTGGTTATACCAAACACACTGACTGCAAATTTGTACGTCAGTCTGGTAATTCAACCTGTAGTGCTGCCATTCATGAATAGCATTCAAGGGGGAGTTTTTCAACAGGATAACGCTCGCCCTCATACCGCTGTTGTCTCGCAACGTGCTCTACAGAGTGTCGACATGTCGACCTTGGCCTGCGAGATCACCAGATCTGTCTCCAATTGAACACGTATGGGATATCATTGGACGACAACTCCAGCATCATCCACAGCCAGCACTGACCGTCCCAGTATTGACAGCACAAGTACAACAAGCATGGAACTCCATACCACAAAGTGACATTCGAAACCTGTATGACACAATGCATTCACGTTTGCAGGCTTGCATTCAAAATTCTGGAGGTTACACCGGCTATTAATTTAACAGTATTTCACATTTGAAATGCATTTTCTTGAGCTTAAATTAACCTGTGATCTTGAAAATTTAATCAATTAAACATGTTAACTTGACAAATGCATTGTCCAAATTTCATTACTCTACAATAATTTTTTCTTGTTGGGATTTTTTTTTCCGTCTGTGTATTTCTGGGGCGTTGTGTGTGACGGCCTTCGGCTGTCGCTTTGTGTTTTGAAACGCCAGATACAAAATAAATACAGTTACTCTGACATATAAAGTTTCTCAATTTAAATCTCCTCGTAGACAAATGTACAGGAACTTCTTATGCTAAATAGATATTACAGCAACTGAAATAAGTTTTTTGTTTGTTTGGTATCACAGTAATTCATAAGGAGGAAAGTCAAGTGTTCGAATACCTTTCACAAATTCTGCATATATTTTCCATCCTTCTTTTGGTTCTGGGCTTTGGACCGTCACTGGCGAAGTTAAAAATACTTTTTTTTATATTTCACTTAGTTTTAGAGGCGTATAAATATACTGTAATCATTACAGTGCATTTACCCATGGTTAATGTTTTTCGTGTAACAAGCCTCGAAACGTTTCACAACACACAGTATTACTGTACATTGCATGTTCTGTATTTGTACCTGGTTTCTGAAGGCACTTTCTATTTCGAACATCCAGCGCATCTACGCGTTGGCGTGCTCTTCTTTGAATTTTTAATATGAATAATATTTCGAAAATGTCTCCCAGTAAATCCTTCTACCTTGAAAATCTAGAGTGTACTAATTCGGCCGTATTTATCTTGGTATATAAATAAAATCTATTGGTTTCTTCAGCAATAGATTTCATAAGATCTTCTGTTAAAAATATTCCGAAAAATGACAGAATGCTGGAATTTATACCTAATCCATATTTTTGTCCTGCAGTTGAATCGTCTGACGCATGCACAAAAGGATGAGAATCGCTGTTCTTCCTACCAAACCTGTCACTAAAGCGTCCTCTTTAACCACACATTTAGCTCTCACTATATGAAGCTTCAGATGCTGAAAATGTTCACCTCTTGTGGAGAAAGATGGTCGTTTTCCACTAGCTGATGTAGATGGCTTAGGACTATTACTGCGAGATCCTGTCACAGGGTTATCACTATCATCTAGTTCAAAGAGATCATTTTCACTGTCGTTTCTAGAAAGAATCTAAATGATTTCTTCCTTTGTATAGACACGACGGCGAATCATTTTCTCAGTGAAAACTAAAATGAAAACAGCAACACAAATAAGATCGTACCTGCAAACACTCACGGACCGGACGTTGGAAAGCAATTAACCACCCAGGGTGGAAATACGGCTACCTGACCTGGCCGCTAAGTGGCTTGCGCCTTAACACATGCAGAGCACACAGGGACCCGAGCGACGGAACGTCTAAACGCGTCCAGAGCACGGACGGGCGGCAAGGCGGCGCGTGTATATATGTCCAGAGCACCTAATGGAAGGAACAAGGGCGCACGTAAATGCGTCTAGAGTACCTGGGTGAGGTAGAAGCCACGCGCGTTAACGCGACTACAGCAGTCAAAGGGTTAATCTGAATTTTATTTGCAATCTTAGCAGGTGTACTTAATGATAGTTATTTCTTCCAATTGACAAAATTCTCCAATTATCACAAACTGAACAAATTCTGGTTGGAGTCTGCCTTGTAGCCTACGGAATATTGAACTAATACTAGTTCATTGACACCTCCCACCGTACTGTTCAGTAGTAGTCCTAGGTGACCCCAACATGCATGTCACTAAATAACAATAAATGGCAACTGGTAGTTGTTTTGTCATATATGTGATTATTATACTGTATTTATAACTTCCATGAGTATTAGGTGTGATGAAAATTTGTATTTATTTTTATACTGATTACAGAATATATAATTATTTCATGGTTTTTTATATCAATGTTGGTATGGCTGTATGTAACTCCATAGTAATGTTTTGTAGTAAAGGAATTAAAAATGTTTTCTATATTTCTTTGCAGGTCAAAAGTTGTGTATCAACAAAAAACTTTGTCTGTGTTGTAAACAACTGATATTATCCTGTTGAACAAGTTGAATGTTCAAAGTACTTCTTTAAACTGATCTAACTGGAGCCATATGAGTACAGCTAATGAGAGCATCATGTCAGTGAACAAGCCATCACAATATATATGTGCCAAGTGCCTTCAATATTTCACCACTAGGGATTTGCTAATTAGGCATGTTTTTAGTCATTTTAGTCTGTTGCTAAATACACCATTACATATTTGCCTAAATTGTGGTGAAGTTTTCTCAGATCAATCAAAATTGTTTTACCACAATTTTGAAGAGAACAAGGAAACTATATATAAAAGGCCTTCATCAACTGAACTTGCATGTACATCCTGTCGAGACACTTTTTCATCTTGGTGCTCTCTAACAAAACATGTATTCACCCATATATCAGCTATTGCAACACCCTTATGTGTTTGCACATATTACTCTGAAGATTTTGATATGTCAAAACAGTATTTCCATAAATCTACCAGCAAAACTTCACAAAGAAGGTAGGCTAAGGTCTTACTATTTTATATTGTTACAGCAGTTAATATGAAGTTTGATTTTGTTATGTCTTGTGATCAGAAGTTTTGCACTAAAATTGGAGTTAATATTTCTTGTTTACCATCAGTTTAATCAAATGAGATGTTAATGATTGATCCTGTAGGTAGAATTTTCATAGTTGTCTGAGTGATTTCGGTAAGCTAGCTGTAACAAAATTTAGGAAATTCTGAAATAATTCTAGGAATAATACAAAGCCAGCTACTTCGGTGTCTAGTCTCAATGTAACATCATTTGATAGCAAAGGCTCACTATTGAGATTAACCAATTGAAGAAAAAAGAAAAGCATGAAAAATTAGGTCATGCGACAAAAGGCAGCTGGGGATTACTGTTAGTAAGAAGGAAGTAGATATGTTTTATCTGTGTGAGTCATTCATGTTAGTATACTGATTTGAAGAAACCATGTAGTACTAATAGAAGCCTGGTCATATTGGGATTGAAAATCAACTCTTTAATCAATTAACAATAACTCTAGGTATTCAATAATATAGGTAAAAAATGTATTTTCTATTGAACTAAGTTTGTAAAATCAATAATATATTAAACAACTCAATATTTAATATTTTTCAAAAGTAAACTGCCTGTTGCAAGACTCCAAACATGATAATTAGATAGAAACACTCTTAATATTCTTTTTGCTAATAAACTGGCATTTTATATTCTACTATTGATTATAAATAAATAATTATTCAAATTCATGACTATAGCATAAATGCTATCCAGGTATGGACAGTTGGCTATAAAATAAATCAATAGTTTGAAAGATATATAGTGTATATGAATAATCAGTATTTATATTGTATATGTCAATGTATGTAAGTTTTCAAATATATATACAAATATGTTGTACATAGGCAGACAACAAATTAATGGTTTTATTCATAAAATTTACATCTTTGTTTTAAGATAGGGTGCTTTATAAAATTGAGTACTGTATAATTATGATTACTAAAATTAAACAGAATTATCATAATTAATTTAGTTTGTTGTCCTTTGGACAACTAATTAGGTATGACTACCACATATTCATATAAAGGAAATAGACCCTAAATATAGAGAACTTTTTGCCAATATAGCTGTGATTCTGAAAGACTACAGATTGCAGGATCTGAATTATATTAAAACTTGGGTCATGCGGTTACTGTGTATTTCACTGTGAGATATTTAGTTGACCCTAATGTTTGTTTTATTTATATAATCATGTTTTAGAAGTATTTTTTTAAGTAGTAAAAAATGTAAGTTAATGACACAATTCCCCTATATTTGGTTGAGGTCCAACAAATATTTCTTTAATGGGGCCGGCCTCGGTAGCGTAGGGGCTAGAGTGCTAGCTCCACGTGCCGAAGGCCGCCGGTTCGAATCCGGCCGCGGGCATGGATGTTAAGTGTTGTGTGTCTGTGTGACTGTCTTGTCCGTCCTGTGGCGTCCATACATTGGAAAAAATACACATTGAGCTGGCTGTATGGCCTCCGTTGCCGAATGCCATTAAAAAAAAAAAAAAAAAAAAAAAATCTTTAATGGGTTTTATAATATATTTTTCCCAGATACTTTATTTGATTTTATACTTCTATTATTTCCATAATATTTTTGGATTTAGTATTATGAGGGTTGGGGTAATAGGAGAGGGATAAATTTTATTTCAACATACCTTATGTACAAATGTTATTCTTAGATGTAACAATAATTTAATAATTAGTTTCTGTGTATCTGTTTCCGGTTTACAGGTATTAATTTATGCTTGAAAAATGTATGTGCATATTTGGGTGTTCCAGATGGTATTACAAAAATCCTGTGTGTTATTTTAGGAAACTTTTATGCTGCTTATAATGATACTTCAAGTTAAGTTAGTTTTTTAAAATTATTTATATCTATTCTACATCATAGGTGCTTGTATCTGCACTAATTAACGAGTGAAATTAGAAAATTGTGTTATGTAAAAATTAGCAATCAATATTAAGCAGATATGTAAGTTCAAAGGATTTTTTTTAGAGATTTTAGATGCACTAAAAAACTTAAGTGTCATGGTTCTCAATATATTACTTATAAAAAGGAAGTACCAAAACTTTAGGTTTAGAGAACAATTCAGCAAATGGAAGGAAGGCTCAGGTACAGTGGAGTCAAGATGGGAAGAGTTCAAGGAGATAATAAGAAAGGGGGAAGAAAAATTTATTCCAAAGCATAAAATAAAGAGAAGTAAAGAACCTATGTATTACAATAGGGAAGTGAGGAGGTTAATGAGGTTGGTACGAAGAGAACACAACACAGTTAAGAGACAGCAGGGTAGTAGGGATTATTTAAAACAACTAAACAAGGACTTAAGAACAGCAAAGAAAATGGCAGAAGATGGGTTTATGAAGAGTATTGTCAGTGCAGGAGGCCATTGACTGATGCATCTCGAAATTTCTATGGCTATATCAGGAAACTGAGGGGAACGGAGGGTGTAGAGACACTTATAGATAAGGATGGAGAAGAAGTTACTGACGATTTGAGAAAGGCAGAGATTTTAAGTAACTGGTTCAGTGAAAGTATTAGGGACAATGAATCAGAAAATGGAGGGCCTAATTTGGAGCACGAGCTTAACAAAACAATTAGAAATGACGATAGTAAAAAATTTGATATACATCCTGAGGAAATCATGAAGGAAATAAGAAAGCTGAAAAAAATAAAGGGGCTGGTGATGATAATATTACTACAGATATCTTAAAGATAGCCAGATGTGACATTGTACCTTATCTTGAAATATTATTTAAATTGCGTCTAGACACAGGACTGCAATAGTAGTACCGGTACAAATGGGAGGGGTGAGAAATAGAGTTGAGAATTACAGGCCAATCAGTTTGACATCAGTGGTAGGTAAATTAATAGAAAGATTGATATGCAACCACATCAGAAATATATGTGAGGAACGTAAGTGGTTTTCAAGCAGGCAACATGGTTTCAGGCAAGGATATTCATGCGAATCTCAGTTGGTGGGATATATGCAAGATATTTCAGATGAAATGGACAAGGAAGGCCAAATTAATAGTGTAGCACTAGATATGTCTAAGGCGTTTGACAGAGTAAGCCATAAAATTGTAGTAAATAAGGTAAAAACCATTGGAGTGGATAAGGTCATTTGCTGGGTAGAAGAATTTTTAAAAGGTAGAAAACAGAAAGTTAGGGTAGGAAATGTAGTATCAAAAGAAGTGGAAGCGAAAATGGGTGTGCCACAGGGTAGCGTATTGAGACCATTGCTATTCATTATTCTAATGAATAATTGGGTTGATTGTTTACTATCTGAAATTAGATTGTTTGCAGATGACATAATGCTGTATGAAAGAATCAAAACGATAGAGGATTGTAAACAGTTGCAGGGTGATCTAGACAGGATATCTAATTTGGTTGGTAAACATGGAATGAAGATAAATGCAAAGAAGAGTCAGCTTATTAGATACACAAATAAAAAACAAAATGTTAATTATGAATATAAAGTGGGGAAAGAATTGCTTGCTGAAGACTTGAAATGAAAATATCTTGGAATTACTTTTGATAACAAACTTAACTGGGCAGGACACATAGGACAGGTGGTAGGAAAAGGTTTCAAAGTTCTGCACTTGTTGGAGAGAGGGATGAGGGGATGTACAAGAGAAGACAAGGAATTGGGTTACAAAACTTTGTTCATACCATTGCTTGAATATGGTAGTAAAGTATGGGACCCTCATTTTACATATCAAATACAGGAGTTGGAGAGGGTGCAAAAAAGGGCTGCTAGATTTGTTTCTGGAAATTATCACAGAATGCAATCAGTGACGGATATGATAAAGGAGCTGGAATGGGATTCATTGCAAGACAGGAGGAGGATGAGGAGGGTCATGGGAGTGTACAGGGCATATACTGGCGATGAGGCATGGAAAGATATTGCAATAGGTATGAAAAGTAGTTCATGGAATGGAAAAGATGACCATGACCACAAGCTGGCACACGATTTCAGGCACAAGGGTGTGGGAAGATTCTCTTTTTAAGGTAAGGGTGTCAGGTATTGGAATGAGTTACCAAGAGAATTATGATTAATTTACCGAAAACTTTGAAAGAATTTAAAGATAAAATTTGTAGAGGGCAAATGTAGGTAAGTGCAGGATAGGGGGAAGATGGGTGTGTATGGAAATTGCCACTAGAGCCTGTGCTCCATTGCAATTAAATTAAATTAAATTATAACAATTTCGTATAAAAATAAATATATAATTATTTTATATCATATGGAAAATGATAGATAGAAAAGAAAGTGAAACAGAAAATTATGAAAAGTTATAGATAAATCTTTATCTTTGATGCAAGATAGTACAAACAGTAAATATATTCATCACAGTTATAAAAAATAACAATGGAAATATTACTAAATTCAGTAGCATTTTTCTGTGGGTTAGTAATCAGAAACTGGTGTTAATTATCAGCTCTGTAATGAAAAACCTTCCCATACTTTCATGCTTCTGCATGCCAGTTGTCTTTTCTATTTTATTAGATATCAGTTTTGCTTGCTGTTGTGATAGATTTGTATTGATTTACTTATTTTTAAAGTGTTTCAATATTGTAATAGTTGTTAATCTGTGTGTCATTTAGTTCACCTTTATTTGAATGACCATACATAATATAAGTAATTACTGGTTTCATACATTGCATATGCTGAATTCCTCTAAGTTTAACTATTTCTAATTCACAATTTTTCAACTGACTATAGATTTATGAATTCAGATTTATGGCAACACCATAAACTTAAATAAATTTTGTAATTGTTTTACTAACAATATTACTAGTTGATTTTTTATTTGAAGGCTGTCTACAGCTGACATCTAGGTTGGTTAGTGAGAATGGAATTAAGGTAATTGCAAAGAGCGCCAGTTTAATATATTACAAGATTTTAGAATGAAGGTATTTTGTGGCAGGGAATGATAGTGAAAGGCATTAGCTGTAAATATCAAGGCATATTTTTAATCAGTTAGCAAATACTCACTGAGGAGATATAAATGAAATTTTTGATAGAATGTATGAAAGATGGTAGGGGAAAATATAACTGGGAAGAAAAGTAATTACTTAGGTGCGGTAGTATAACATGGGACAGATATTGGCATTGAGTTGATTGGGAGGAGCCTATGGAGAGTACATAGATTTGTCTGTTGAAATTGGCTTAGAAAGAACTCTGTAACTGATACTACAATACTATATTATTTAATGGAAGCTATTGGGAAGATGATTAGAGCAGTTTATAATGGTGTATGTAAAAATTAGGGTAATAAGTCACCACTTACCATATATGATGGTGTTAATACAGTTTCTTTTATTTATTTGGCCTTGGGTCGGTGTTTATACATCAGATAGACATGAACAATACAACCAGTAATTATTGAGCATTTAATCCTTCATTAGCAGAAGAAAAAGGCGGAAACAAGGTCGAAGCTATGAGGAAATCTTTGCGATTTGTAGCAGTTCTTTTTTGTAATCAATCTATGGACTGGTTTGTGGTAATTATTCATAATTACAAATTTTATTCCTTTTATAATTCTATATAGCTGTTAGATTTCATGTTGTTTATAATTCGGTTTTTAAAGCAGCGTTTCCTCTGCTTTGTTCCTTCAATATTGACCTTAATCAAACCACTGAGCCATGAACCATAGCTTATCATCTATTCTCTTCTTTTCTTTAATTCCTTCCCGAAACTTAGCTCCTTCAAAAAAATTCTCAATTCAACATAATTTATGACATAACCTTCAGCATTCGCCTATAACACCAAACATCAACTACCTCCTGTCAATATCTAACTACTAACCCTGTGGTCCTTGATTCATTTTCAAATGTTTGAAAATAGAGAAAAAAGACTGGGAGGAGAATAAAATGTTGTAGAAGATATACCCATACTATACGTTATCAATAAACAATTCATTAAAAATATAGGTACTAGTGAATATATTATTTAAAGTAGAGAAAATAAATAATAATTTATAAATATATAAAACTAAGCACAGCCTCGATGAGCGATGGTTCATGTAATGTAATCCTTTTTATGTATTATAACCTTTATATATGTGTAAAAGAAATGTTCACTTCTATTCAACAAATAACCAATGTTATTATTACTTTAAACTGTGTTTTCTTATTCCTTTATAGTATGTTTTCACATACCAACATAAACATCTTTTTTTACAGAGATCATTATGACTGTAAGTATAACAGTCCAATTTTTGAGAAGGAACTGCCTAAAACTGTGCACGAAAGGATTCATTCAGGTAAAAGACCATTTTCTTGTAAAGATTGTGGAAAATCATTTACAAGTTTTGCGAGTCTTAATAGTCACAACCGGATTCATTTGAGTGAGCGTCCATTATCTTGTAACGTTTGTGGAAAATCATTTAAAAATTCTGTTAATTTTAAAGCACACAACCGAATTCATTTAGGCGAGCGCCTATATACTTGCGATATTTGTGGAAAGTCTTTTACATGATCTGGAGATCTTACAAAACACAACAGGGTTCATTCTGGAGAAAAACCATTTTCTTGTGAAATTTGTGGAAAATCATGCTCACAATCTGGTAATCTTAAAGCTCACAAGAGGACTCATTTAGGTGAACGCCCATTTCCTTGTAAAATTTGTGGTAAACATTTTACAGACTCTAGGAATCTTGAAATTCACAACCGGGTTCATTCAGGTGATCGTCCATTTTCTTGCGAAGTTTGTGGAAAATGTTTCACACAGTCTGGGAGTCTTAAAATTCATTACCGGATTCATTTAGGTGAACGTCCATTTTCTTGTGAAGTCTGTGGAAAGTCCTTCACAAATTCAAGGAATCTTTACACACACAAGAGGATTCATTCAGGAGAACGTCCGTTTCCTTGCAAAATTTGTAGAAAATCTTTTACAGAATCTGGTAGTCTTAAAAGACACATTCAGATTCATTTAGGTGAACGTCCATTTTCTTGTGAAGTTTGCGGAAAATCATTTACAGAGGCTGGTAGTCTTAGAATACACAATCGGATTCATTTAGGTGATCGTCCATTTTCTTGTAATGTTTGTGGAAAATCCTTCACTATTGCTTGGAATCTTAAAATTCATACCCGTATTCATCTTAGATGAACGTCCATTTTCTTGTGAAGTGTGTGGAAAGTCTTTCAATAATTCTGGGAATCTTAAAACTCACAAGCGTATTCATTTAGGTGAACGTCCGTTTTGCTGTAAAGTTTGTGGAAAGTCTTTCACTCATTCTGGGACTCTTAAAAAACCACAACCAGATTCACTTAGGTGAACGCCCATCTTCTAGAGAAGATTTAAAAAATCTTTTCAGAAATACACAACCAGATTCATTTAATTGAACATCCATTTCATTCTGAAGTTTTTGGAAAGTCTTCCACTCATTATAGAAACCTTAAAAACCATTAGGGGATTTATGTTAGTAAGCAGAAATTTTTGTGTTAAATTTAATATTTTGTGGAGTGTTGGATGCTTAAAAGGCACAAGAGGCTTCATTTAAGTGAGCAGGTTTTTAATTGTGAATTATATGAATCCTAAATGGCATATGAGGATTCATTTATAAAAAAGGGCTTTTTTGTGAGAGTTTGTGAAATATCTCTTATGTAGTGTGGCATCTACACAAGTGAATCAATTTAAGTGAAATTTTGTGAAACTCTTGAAGCACATAGGAGGATTTATGAAAATTACTGCATAATTTCTTCTAATATTTATAGAAATGAATTTAAACAGAATATAAGTCCTTGAAGGGTGAAATTCACTAGTAGAATGATGGTTTTCTAACAATCTTTGTTGAAAATCGTGTATGGAGTTAGGAACCCTTTAAATATATACGAGAGTTCTTTTTGGTTTATGGGACTCATAAAATTTATCAGAGAATTAATTTGGATTACTGTTCCAAAATTTTCTTTTGTATCCATGGAAATTTTTAAAATCGTATGACTCCTTAAAAATATTGATAAAAATTATTACTTCACTGATAAATGTATGAAAAATTACAGTAAATAAGTTCATTATTGTAATTTGAGAACAAAAATATCTGTTATCAAGTAATTATTATAGTACAACTTGTTATGCCTTATAAAGTTTGTGAAAAACAAATTGTGTATAGAGGAATTGAAATGAAGCAGATAATGCTTTCCATTAATGTAGTGCTTCTCTGAGGTTCATACTATAGTCAAATGTCTTGGTTAAAATGATATTTGTTGAATAATGATTAAAATTTTGTTTCTAAAAAACTTGTATCAAATTGTTTCTACTGACATTAGTGTTATTTGATATAATATCTAAGTTATGAAGTAATATTTATCATGTAATGATTAATTTATTTTCTAGTAACTGTATTGCATAGCATTTCTTTGTTGTCAAGTGCAATAATTCAACTAAAACTATCAAACTGATTTTTTGTGAAATACAGTTTCATGCAGCTTGTGTTAATACTGAATACAACAATAATGCCATACATACTTTTCAGTTTTTCTAACTGAATTATTTCAGGTATTGTTTTAATAAATCTTTTTAATTTTGATAATAATATTTAAAATATTGTATGAACACTATAAGTAATATTTGTATGTTATATATTTAATTAATGTGTAATTTAATGTCTATTAGCTCATAAATTGTTAGAACATGACTTGTGGCTAGTTTTGAGTTGCATGTTGAGTAAAAGATATTTTACTAAATCTTTAATGTTGAAATAATTTCTAAAAATAGTTATGGGAATGTCAGAGTAGTTTTTGATAGGTATTGGATTTTCATCTGTATTTTTGCAACAGGCAGAAAAATGTCTGCTTATTAACTTTTATAGCAGAGAAGTTTACACACTTTTTATGTTTAATATTTGGAAATACTGGTTTATTACTTAATATACTTAAGGATAAGCTGTACTCAGTAGTAATAATGTCTGTAGATTTATGTATATCTCAGATTACAAAGCTTGCCTCAGTTAGGTGTACTATCAAAATGGTTTTAGAGGTATATTTTTACACATTAGTGTTCTGCTTCAAATATACATTTATCAAATATATTTCAAATAAATGTCATTTACTAGTAGGCAGGGAATACATTGTTGTAATAATGGTTAATTTACCTCTTCATTGCAATTGCCTTAACTCTCCCATTGCTCATACTCTTATAGTTTCTCTCTGGGTTATAAATCGTTTATTTAGATTTAAAAAGTTCAGATTACTTGCCTACTATGTATACCATATTTTAGGAAACCTATATATATATACCTTAAATGTGTTGGTTTATCAAACATAAAAATAAATAAAACCCAAGAGTTCCCTCGCACTTTTTCAAGTTTTACAGGTCTTAGAATAGATCATTATTATTATGCCTTCCAAGCACAACTCAGGGGCCTCCAGCCTCAGCTCAGGGGGCCCCAACCAGCAACACAAAGCAAAAAAAAGGTCGCCCATCTGGCCTGAGGGCCCAAAATAATTTTTTTGCACTGGGGCCCTTGTTGACCTAGCTACGCCACTGGTTATAATTTCGTTCTTCACTAACAAAAAGTACTTAGTGAATCGAAAAGAACATCAGACAAAACAAACGCGTCAAGTGCGAAGTGAGATTGCATTGATACTGTTAATATTGCGCTGGGATACTATTTTTGTACATAAAAGATCAACCAGTTAGGTTATTACGTGAGTCAGATAAAAAAGTATTTTAATGTACTTTCATACCAAAACTGTGTAAAATATTGGTACAGTACTCTATAATAAATTAGGGTGTCAAAACTACCCGTCGTGCCCAACACTGATTCCCTGAAACAATCACTTGAAAACGTTAAAGGAGACTAAAGGACAGGGTAGGAACACGGGTGAGCTATGGAAAAGTGTGGACGCGAGGGGGCGAGCCGTCACTCAGCCGACTGTTGTTGCGGTGACGATACAGGCCAGTATTGGCAAAGTCACCAAAGTGCTAGCTCGACCTTTTACACTTAGCAACTGATACACAAACTTGCGCAAATTAAAATCCCAACACCCAGACAATGTTGTGATAAATGAATGAAATTTGGCCCCAAGTATGTCCACAGGAAGAGTATTAAATGATTAAAAATTGAAAGTTTTATACGTAATAATATGAAAATTATGGTGCTATTTAATATGTTTTTATTTTTAAAGCGTATAAGTGGCAAACAGTGTAGGTGTAACATGACACTTTGTGATCCACAAGTTTTTGTTGGCTAAGTATGACAAGGCGAAGAGTGACAACTCTCTACACCCAAATGTCTAACTGGATTGGCCGTAGTGCAATGTCAGTATACAGACTTGTTACACAGTGGATGAAAGAAGGTCTCTAATACTCCTAGAGCAGGCATGGGTCCATACAGATGGATAACAGCACTTGAAGACCGCCAAATGGTGTGAGTGGCTGTTGCTGGCAGACTGGTTGACTGCAGGCCAGGTCCAAGCAGATAGTCACCCCCCCCCCCCCCCGTTCCCCGGACGATGGTAAACTAATTGCTTGAAGCTGGGTCACACTCTCTGGCCCCTGTGCAATGTGTTCCATTTAACTAATTTCATTGCCAGCATCACCTAACCTGGCGTAATGCGAAACACAAATGGACATGTGAATGGCGTACATTTGTGTTTAGAGACGAGTCTCGATTCTGTCTGTGGCAATGTGATAATCGACGACATGTTCGCAGGTGTAGTGCAGAAACGGCTTACCTACTATGATTTCAAAACGTCACGCAAGTGCAGCCATTGGTGTCATGTTTTGGCGGCAATCAGTTTCGACAGCATGACTGAGTCCGCTGTTGTTGAAGGCAATGACAGCCCATCATTATGTGGACGGGGTACTGCATCTTATTGTGATATCCTTCATTGTTCACCATCCAAATCCCATTTTCCAACAATGATAATGCCCGTCCTCATACTGCGGCCATCGTCACACAAGCCTTCCAAGGATTTTCGATCACAATTTGGACAGCACGGATTCTCAGATTTGTCCTAAATAGAGCATGTCTAGGATACCAGGAGTAGACACACTTAGATCACATGGTCACCCAGCACAAACTGTGCAACAACTGAATGCAAAAGACATGAACGCGTAGTGAGACATACAGCAAGAAGACATCCGAACACTTGTTGTGTCAATGCCGGCAAGGATCCACGAATGTATTGGTGCATCAAGTTGGGCGCATTTCTCACTGACAACTAATTTCTAAAGGTAATAACTGAGCCTGATTCCATTACATTTATTATCATTTCTTCTAGGTATGGCGCTGGATATATCTTCAAAGTTTCCTAAAATTCTACCACTCATGTATGCGTACTTGTGATTTTAATTTCCGCAGTGTAACTATAGGGTGACCATAAGATTCCACTATAAATTTTAAAAAAGTCGAAAGCCACCCATTTGTTAATTGAAACGTTAACATAGGCTGTATTTAAATGACTTTTGCAATCTCGGTATTTGCAGGACCAAGGGAAATTGAGAGGAAAGTTAACAGAAGTGGCTTGATCCAAGTAGAAGCAATTCCAGACCCAGATGGGGTCCCATTGGTTCAAACCCAGGATCCGGGTACCCACAAGTTGTGAGACCCTGGGGGATACTGTATAGTCAGAGAAGCAACTTTACATTAAGCTTCCTTCATAAATATAGAAGAATAAATAAAATATGAAAACATAATTAAACGCAATTAAAAAAACACAACGGGTCAGATAATAAAAGAACATGCCTTTGCGATATTTGCCGTCTTTACATGAAGTAATTAACAAGTATTTTACCACCCGTCCTAAGAAATACGTAGCTACAAACCTCTAAATATTACATTGTATGTACTGAAGGTCGTCTCCACGTGTAAATTTTAGATTTCTAGAACCGCTCTGTAGCGTATAAATACAGATGTAAACGACTCGAATGATTAAAGCTCAATTTTTGTTCAGGAACAGAAGTTCGACATCCCTGTCGATTTAAGGAACCCGTAAGAATTTAGGTAACTGTATTCGACAGAGAGGTTACCCATAATAGACATCTTCTTCTGTAAATTTATTATGGAAAGTTCTTACAGAATCATACGCTTATTTATTTCATCGCGATCATATTTCCATATTCTCGATCAGTAGAAAGCATAGCAAACTTACATGAACCTAGAGTTAAAATGCTTACTAATTATACGATTTCGCTAGCAAGATACGCGGTTCCGACTGTTTTAAACACAGTTGCCCTACAAAAACTGATTACCAACGACGAGACAATACCATCAACGAACACTTGGACTCGTTCAGGATTGACTTGAAACCTGACAGTATTGCTATTTTAATGCACAGTTTTCCCGAATCATTTTATTTGCATTAAATTCGAACATGATACGATTTCATGTCGAGTATAGGTGCACTGTCACTATAGGTAGGTACGCTGAGTGTAAATCGGATAACGCGCAATGTACTCAATTTATACATCACGAATCTGTTAGATGATAAATTCAAAAATTACTAGAAAATACTTCAATGCACTTGTGAATCTTAGCTAGAAAGCTAATAGAATTATAAACAAATAAAACAATTTTGAAGCCTAGACTACGCGTATTCCGACATACCCTTGGTTGTTTTTTTTTCTTGCTTTTTTTCAAAGGAAAATCTAACATTTTTCTTGAAATAATTTCGAGGATTTTCAATTTAACTGTCGAATGACCATGATTTTAATAATTTTAGATATATATAATACATCATTTAATTTTAAAACTACCTCTCTTTACTCAAGAAAACTTACATTATATCCACCGCCGCGCCGCTTCTAACAAACGAAACAACAGTGACGGATGGCATACACAATGAGGTCCTGTGATTGTTGGAGCTACAGAGCGATGCTCTCTTTGTTTAAGCGTGCGGTGTTGCCAATAATTATACTCTACTATAATGAAAGTGCACAGCCCCTGGATCGTATTTGAATAAGCGATAGATCGACTTAAATACAAATATTCAAAACATTCAAGGTAGACGTGTTTCGACACCAAAGGATTAAAAAAATCTAAAAAAAAATCTTGTATCAAACCAATTTCGATTACTAATTGCGAAATGCGGGTGTCACCCCCCAAACGGGTGACACCCGGGGCGGACCGCCACCCCCACCCCCCCTCTCTAGCTTGCCACTGGAAGTAGATGTCCCTTCAAATCTGCCATTCTTGCGGCTGTAGAATTCAATTGTCTATGCTTGCAAATTAAAATTATTTTGCCGTATATGTGCGTCATTAATATGTCACTTTGCCTCGCGCATAAGAGTGTTTTAGTGCGCTGCAGTTGGCGATCATGCAGAGGAATAGAGACAGGAGAGAAGCAGCGCCTGGCAGTGACCGAGTTAGCATCTGAAGCCAACGTTTTAAATTTTTGATGGACAGTAGTAGGGGAGGGGGGTTTGATGAAAGTCTTACATCATCATTTTAAATTTTTGATGGATAGAAGAGCTAAAAAAAAGTCCACAAAGAACTTTAGGGACGGGGGGGGGGGTTATAAAGTCTACAAACGACGCATATACCGAGTTTAGAAATTTCTCGGCAGGATGTAGAGGGGGTGTCCTAGCAAATTCACCAGAGAAGGGGGAGTAAGGAATTCCGGGAAAACATCTCGCGTACTTAATGGACGCCCCCTTATACAGGGCAGCCAACTCCTGCGCTAGAAGTACTTTAGCTGATGCGACAAATTAGACGTTTGTAAACTTTGGTGCTGATATTTCATGTTCATGTGTCGGTTTAGTTTTCTGAAGGAGAGCGGGGCCCGTCCCAACATCGCATACGCGACTGTCTGAAAGTGTTTTAATTCGCTCCTCTTCCGGTTTGAGGATATTGCACATCATATTGACCAGATATGCAGAACCTCTAAAGCTTTCTGGAACTTGTATGGCAGAGTAAGTATGACTCCCCATGTACGCTACTAACCCAACGCTGGCCAGCCAGTTTTGGAGATGGATCACAATTTCGATTCTAAGTTAGCCCGTGGGCCACATAATACTTGCCAAAAGTTACAATAGATATTTAAGTAAAATAAAGGTATTAGTAACACAGTTTAACTATAGTCAAAAAATAAAGCATCATTGAGGCCTTTGAAGGGGTTTTTTAGATCATAGTAAAAAAGTAGACAACACCTATGAGACATTTGCAGAGGTTTTTGAGCCAGCGTGTTGAAGACCGCTGCTGTTGGAGGCACTTCGTGGGGTTGGCAGCCCTGTGCTAGCCACTGTGCACCCATACACGGAGGCCTGTCCGTCACTAACGACTACATAAAGGGTCTATGGAACACAGATAAACTACAATTTATATTTGCAGGAATTTCTGTTTTCTACTTTAATACTGTTACTGGATGTTTCAGTCAACATGTAAATACTGCACTACTTGTTCTTTCAGAACTGGTTATTAACTTTGTTATGTGTAAAACGTAGTTGAAAAAAAAAACCTTACTGTAAGTTGTTGAAGTCCAGCTGTCCTGCAGGCGTCGCTGTGGAGGGATGCGCGTACGACTCCCGGCTGGACCACTCCTGTTTCACCTCATCACTCATTAGACTACGTCACACATGTCCTGTCGGCTCTTTCTCTGCCGTCCTATCCCAGCTCTAGAGTGTTTTCCCCCCTGTTGCATGCTGGAACTCGCGCTCAATTGTGATTGCGTCATGATAGTCACTCTTGTTACCGGATTCCGAAACAATAATGTCTTTTAAATTGCAAAAAGGGATTGGCTTCAAATATTTCTCGTTCATTATCCCTGCAGAAGGTGGAACCCGATTTGCAACTCAATGTGAAAATCAAGGTGGCAGGAGTTGAGTGAGTATGTGTTTTGTCTGATCACTCGATTTCCGACTCTACACATATTTCAGCTTAGACGATATAACTGCCCAACATATCAAATAATTCCTAAATATCGACTCTCCTTACATGGCACTATTTCACGTTTAAACGCAGTTTCAAATTGTTACTGGGGAGCGTCCATAAACCACGTAGCTCCATTTGACCCTCTGTCAACACCTCCTCCCCACACGTGGCTTTTTAATCTATACCACACCCTTTTTCCCGCATAGCTTTTTCCCCTATTGATTCATTTTGAATTGTTTTTTCCTGTCAGACTATCGTAAATTAGATATGCGGATAATTAAATGATGGAAATAAGTATTCACATGCTGTCTACATCTACATATATACTCTGCAATTCACAAAATTGTGGGTGGCAGAGGGTGCTCAGCACCAAAGCTAATCTTTTTTTTTATGCATTCCAATCCCTAATCGTACGAGGGAAAAAAGAATTCATATAAGAATCAGTCCGGCACCTTATTTCTCTAATTTTATCTTTCCTGTCCTTCCGACTCAAATAGGTTGGTGGAAGAAGTATTTCACTACACTCAAAAGTGAAAGTGGGAGTACGCATGTTTACCAGTAAGTTTAAACGAAAGGTGTGTCGTCTATCTACCAGAGACTCCCAACCTAGTCTACTAATCAGTTCTGTGACGCTTTCATAAGGACTGTAGCAAGCGGTCACGAATCGAGCGGCTCTTCTCTGTACTTTCTCTATAATTTCAATCAACCCCTTACGAAACGGGTCCCAAATGGCACAACAGTAGTCCAAATGTGGACGCACAAGAGATTTGTACGCTATCTCCTTTGTTTGTTCATTACAATTTTTCAAGATTCGCCCTATGAATCGCAGCCTAGAATTTTCTCTACCTACTAACGAAGTAACGTGTACATCCCATTTCATATTCCCTTGCACTGTTACTCCCAAATATTTCATAGAATCGACCATATCAATAACTGTATTGTTTAACTCGTATTTATGAACAACTGGATTCTTTTTGTTAGTTATGCTCATTGTCTTGCACTTTTTACAATTTAGAGTAAGTTGCCACTCAGCGCACCAAGCCAAAATAACATCCATCCAGATAGCGCTGTTGTGTGTTCTGTACCTTATATCAACTGTGACAAATATTATGAATGGAAAGTTACGTGGCTTGGCCTTGAAACCCCCCTCCCACCCTCCTTATACCAAGCCACGTAGTTAATGTACGCTCCCTTATTTCTTTCAAACAGTATCAGTTTCTTTCGATTACGCTCTAGCCTCTCATTTGGGAGGACGCTTGTTCAAATCCCACCATCCAGAATAAACTCCAACTATCAATACAGACGATACCCTTATTTTTTGGTACATGTGTTGAATGAGATTTAAGTTTACCTTTTTATGTAGATTTAAACACGGACAGAGACGGTCTCGGCACTGAACCAGGTTAGCAAATAGATCGAAGGTCCTGACCGTTTGATCCGACCTGGCTCCATTACGAACTTGTATTTTTATAACTTTTGTTTGGTTCAAAAACATAAAAGCTATATTTGCGAGGGAGGACACAGCCTAACTCTGTAAGAGATTATTACAATTATATTGCATTCACTCAATCTTAGAAATGAAGCATAAACTTTGTCTATTTCCCTGTAGAAGGCCAGCTGTATTTCACATATTTTTGCCGCTGGTCAGATATATAGGCTTCAAGTTATTATTTCGCGCTCTGAACATATTTAACGTCTGCTCCGCGCGTTTTGTCAGCATTAAACGACTCCATCCCTTTCTGTGTAAGTCTGAAAGGAGACAGCTGGCTTGGGGAGTGAGGGCGCCGAATTGAACAGCTGCAGTCTGTGCCAGGCTCCAAACAATCATTTTATTCAGTTTGAACTATTTTTAAAAATAAAAACAAATGCTGCGGCCAATTTTGATATTTTCTCTTTTTTAGTTTCGGAAGTTTTTCCGTGAAAATTACAATAAAACAAAGTGGATTTTATCATTCCGTATTGATGTGTATTCTATTATCATGTCCTCAAATGGCTGCACGATTAGAGTGAAGAGAGTCATGGGAGTATACTGGGGATGAGGTGTGGAAACATATTGAAATAAGGATTAGGGGAGGTTCGTTGAATGGGAAAGAATAACATGACCACAAGCTGGTACTCATTTTCAATCAAAAGGGTATGGGAAGATATCCTTATGCGGCTTAGGGGTACGGGATTTGGCTTTAAATTATCAATAGAATTGATAATAATTTAAAAAATAGCTAAAAGAATTTAAAGCTAAAATTAGTAGAGTGTAAATGTAAGTGGGAAAAGGGGTAAAATAAGTGATTACGGAAATTGCCACTAGACCAAGCGCTCCATCCAATTAAATTGAATGTTACTAAAGGTACTGAGGTTAATAAACAGAGCTCTATGTTTTCAATGATCAGTTGGTTTGATACAGTTTGTGTAGTCTGTTGTAATCATGGTTTAATTTATTATTAATGTATACACTTTACATTAACTGCAGAGCAAGACCGACTCTAAGGTGTCTCACTGGTTGGTCATTTAAATTCTATGGTTTGTTATGTCACACGATGTCTTTCTGCAATTTCTTCTATGGTCGCCTTAATGTAAATAATTTTGACTGGCATTCACCATAGTTTAAAGATATATGCAATCGATTAATTGTGGTATATGTTGTACATTGCAGTAGAGGTAATTGGCAGCACTGGTATATGTGAATGAGTGTACTGAGCACGGATTGGCCCTCTTACAGACCACACTGTGGAAATCCTAATGCTATTTATCGGGAAATGGATATTTTTCTGCCCACTCCTGAGGAGAATGATCATTAACACGTAAAACTTTTGTGTTTCTGAGCAGCCATTTAATACATTTTTGTAGCAACGGGTTATCCAGCTCTTCGCTCCAATATTCTTATCAGCAGTGATATACCCTGTAGCTGATAAAGCATGGTGAGAAATCATTCTGATGTTTAGGGTTGGCAGAAACAACACATTCTTATATGAAGCACCAGAAAATCCATGAGAAAATTATTTGTTTGTGTGATAGAAGTTTATTAACTAGATTTATCATATATTATGATGTTCACAGAAAAAACTGATTATATATAAAGTTATCTTAATTAAGTAATTAATATTTCTGGCTCATTATGAAACACTGCTATGATTCAGATAAATACATTTTGACCAATGAGAAGAAAAATTCTTTTGTATTCACAGTTATGAGGCTAAATGGTGAAATTTCATTAAGGTATTGTTGACAAACAAAAGAAAAGAAAATTGCATATCTATTCGCCATTCTTTGTGGCGCAAGAAACAAATTACATTCTGTTTCACGCTGAAAAAAGGTCCACCTTGTTAGGTTTTCATATTTTTTCAGTATAGGTAGTCAGAAAAAGTTTGGAGTTTATTTTTGAAAAATAATAGTGCAGAAGTTGATAAAAAATACTTGAAATTAACTGCGCATTCTATTAAAATGATGTCATAGCTGCCTTCATATAAGGACATAAAAGTACCATGAGCAATTGTGGCAGAGCAGAATTCTGAATAAAACTGAAGCTAGTGATGAAAAGCAAACTACACATCAAACTAGTTTCAAAAGAAACCTTCAAGTCTGAACGGTTTCAAATATTTGAAATATATATTTTTTGTATTCTAGCCCCTGTAAAACTATAAACATAAACAATAAAACATGTTCCATTTGTTGATATTCTATTTTTTTCTATTCAAGTAGAGTGCCCTTCACTGCTGTGGAATTTGTACGAAAATTTTGGTTCTAAATATAATCTTGTCTTATATAGAATCAATGGACTAAATATAGGGGCATTTGTCTAGCAATAGAATATGTTTATCTCCTTTTCGCAGTAAGCCTGTAGCAAATATCATAAATAACAACATGCGAATCCTGAAAGTAGAATATCTTTCAATAAATAATTTCTGTTGACCCATGATGTCTGGGTAAACATACAGAAACGTTTCATCTGTCTGGCTGTTTGTTTCATTTTACTCAGAGTCCAAAGAAAGTTACAATTTTTTATATATTGATACGTGTCAAATATGCCTCAAAAGCTCGTGAGCTTAGTTTTCATGCATGAGGAAACGACGCAAGCGACCTTCACCACGCAATGAAGTGAAACCGGGCGGAGGAGGAGTGGGAGGCATGGCCCTAACCCATACAGACACGGCGGCGTATATGTACAAAAACCTCAAGGGGACTCTAGGATTAACTGTAACGTCACAATCTGGAGATGGATTATTATGTAACTCGATGAGACAAATAAAAAATGTAGAATAAATTTTTTGATATCATACTTAGTTTTCGAAGATATTCTGATCTCAAATGTGAAACGGTATTGGTTGAAATTCAGAAGACAAAATTGGTCAAAGTCAATATTGATGACGAATTCTTATTTAAAAAGACGAGAGAAAAAAATAAAGAATAAAAATTATCGATATCTCACCTAGTTCTCGAGATATACTGTATCAAAAGTAAGGTGTCTTGAGTTGAAATGCAGAAGAATAATTTCGCAAAAGTCAATTTAATGATCGATTCTTATGTAACACGACGAGACAAACTCGAAAATAAAGAATAATAATTTTCGATATCTTGCTTAGTTTTCGGGATATACTGGGATTGGGTTCATATCCGACCTGGACTAAAAATTATTCTGCCAAAGCCACAATGAATTACATGGTGGACATGCATAATGGATATTTCAGTTGTTTTACTACCACTTGTGGTTAGCTTGAAATGAGGCCTAGAGCAGAATAAAAATAGTTATTTGTTACCATACATCGTAAGCTAAATTGGGAATAGCTGGAAGTGGAAGTAGTTTCCATCGCTATACACGTTTTGTCACTAACTTGTCTCTCAGAAATTACTAACAGTAATAGATAAATTCTTTGGCGCTTATGGAACAACAAAACCATTCTGGTACAGACTGCATTTAGACCTAACCACAAATCTCCATTAAATTGCCATTACAGAATCAAACTATGTAGACACGCCCAAACACGCGTATTTGAATCGCAAACTGTATTTGCGGTAACATCGTTTGCTTCATCAAGATTCCTAGATTGCATAGCATAATTTAACACATTTAATTTCATCATACGGTATAACTACAACGTGACGAAGGAAAGCGCAATACTAAATTAACTGAACCGCGATGTAAAACACCCCCCCCCTTTAAATCTCATTTTCAATACTCGTTAAAAAGTAATGCTAGTCTATTATGTGCAAAATAGCAAGGTATGCTGATTTTACACTACACCAACAAAAGTTTGAGAACAAAGTCATCCCATTGAGAGCTATGACTAAATATTTATAGACATGTGCCAAAGTTTACAATTCCCATTGACCACTTCAACAACAATTATTAGAATACAACTTACCTATGAAATGATATTCCAGGTCCTTTCCTCTCTTGTCTATTTGTGCAACATGCAACACAAGATAGCATTATAAAACACTTATGCACATTACAAAATGAAATAATCAGAACATCAGACACAGTGTGAACTCGGCATTTGTTTGGGTTACAATACCGCTGCTGCCGCCATGCGGGAGAGTTTAGAGCCTGCTTCACAGATTTAATGTCACTTCTCCTCCATATATTTCCTTCCTCCATGGTTTCATGAGGTGATGAATAAATAAAAGACGTGGATTGAATAGTGTGATCAGACATCACGGTCAGACCATTTTTTTTTTTTTTTTTTGTATGTAGACTGGATTTAGAGACGTGTCATCAACAGAGAGACGGGAAATGAGTGATTTTAGAATCGACTGAATCTCAAATGCTGCACTTATCCTCCTGTATTGTATTTGTTGAAAATAAAACACTAATGTATTAGGAGCTATTTCTAAAGATGAGAGAAATCACCGACCAAAGAAGTTTGAAATTTTAAATGAACTTCCATAAAATATATTTTTCTGTGGATATCCTCCCTAGAAAATAGCATATACAGCTTGACCTTTGTGTGCTTACATGGTGATATATTGAAATTTGCATGTCAGCTATATTAACACAGCGTTGACAGACACAGCTGACCTGCAAAGCTTAGTTTATATGGTGAGCAGTTGATTGTGCACTGTGTGGACAAACACACCAAGAAATATGGAAAATATTGATTGCTTACAGTTGCATACATTGATATATTAATCTGATAGTTAAAAACTGTGTAAACTACATTGAACGCTGTTGAGAGACTAAGTAGGTGGGTAAAATTTTAATCTCAGAGCTTAATAAATATCGCAGGATGTTTCTTTCATCAAATATATATGTTTTGTTAATAGTGTATAGGAGGCAGGGATAAGAGAATATCACTTTAATCAGAGAAATGTTTTATTCTAAGTACTATTGTAATGAATTATCGCTTCACTCAAAAAGTTCCTCCATGTCTGAGACTGTTTTCTTCACTCCGCTTGCCTGTGTTCTCCTCAAACATGAATGTCTTTAAGGTAAATTAATTCAATATTTGACACATGAATTTTATAAATTCTGTTGAATAGTATCACCAGGCATACCTACAAATATCATTAAATTCTCTACAAGATTACCGTTGTCCGTCAGCACTTACAAAACTATCCTGTATACTTGAATATTATCATCTATTCACACTTTGAAGTAAACTTGTGCACGTTTATCATTCAACTGTATCTTCAGAAATAGCGTCTTGTTTGGGATGGAAAAAAACTAGAATTTATTACTAGTTGAAATGCAGAAAAAAGTGATTCATGGAACAGAAAAATAACTAGCGCACAATTCACATAACCACTGAATCCAAGAAGACTGGATATTCACCTGAGTAGCATAAATACTGTTTGAGGTTACCAAAAAAATTACTTACAATAATCGCCAAATGACATACATGCACGCTATTTGACAAACAATGTGTGTATGCCATGTCCAGCAATTCCGATTCATGTAGATTTTTACTGCCACCATAAATAAGCTTCCAAGTACTTTCAAAACTGACCACAAAAAATTAAATGTGTTAGTCGAACTTACTTATCTCTATTTATAGTAGATATTTGAGAGATATAGAACAAAAAATAACTTACAAATATGCACTAAAACTTTTCGGTATGTGGTCCGCCATTGGTTAGTTAAATGGAAAATCGCAAAACTGGATTTTTCCTACGATTAGGGGATAAAAACATTTTTGTGTACCACTTTACCTGTATATAATATCACGGGAAGACAACGGACTGTTGAAATCATTAAGAATCACTATCTTCTAAAGTAAGAAGAAGTATGAAGTAAAATGTAACACATTACTTAAACAAACTGATACTCCACCTATAATGAAAATTTGAGGTATATTAACATAATTAAGGTTCCAATACATTTCATGTTGGGATAGATAGGCTAGTTAATGTAAGGTAATTCACGAATGATTACTATTATATGAAGGTAAAACTGTATCAAAGTACAAGATTTCGACATTCGAAGACTAGTGAACTACTTTACAGTTTTTATTATCATTAGTCAGGATGACAAAATTGGGTGAAATTTGCATCTGATTAACTTCCATACCAAAAACAGCGAAGAAACAATATTGAATGTTTTTACTAAATGTTTTGATATCTAGTCATAACAGAAATATGACTAGTGTGAGCAAGCGTGTGGGTGATTAGTAACGCTGTGGCCTCACAATCAGGATGATGCGGGTCAAATCCCCATTTGATCAAAATTTGGGTTTTCCATCGTTTCACTCCAGGCAAATGCCAAAATGCTTCCATTTGTAAAAAAAATAATAAATAAATAAATACTTTTTAGCGGCAACTTTATCCCCATAAGATAAGAAAATGATGTAAAATTATTTGCTTGAAGACAAAAGTGTTTGTTGATTGTCATATTTGCAGAATTACTTACTTGATTTTACATGTTCTTTAAATATTCTTAGAATGTAAACAATTAATCATAAAGTAACTAGAAGCTTTCAAATTAGGATAGTAGAATTTACGAAAAGAAAATGTTAGGCCATCATTCTTCAATTCTTTTCAATCCGAGGATCAGTAAAATAGGAAAACAATTCTACAACTCACTAACTTATACGGGCACAATTTTTACCTATATACAAAATATTAACCAAACATATCAATTGCACATAATGCAGTCCCTCAAGACTTACAGCTTCAATCTGATAGAACCAAAATATTTTACAGCTAAAGGTCCATACTGTCTAGTTCTATTTAATCCATCACTAAGTATCTTTTTCTGACTTCAGACAACTTGATATGGTCTGACTTTTCTTCCATGAGGTCCACTGGAACTAACAGAATTACAGTTCTACCATGTAGTAACAATGAAACATACTGAACTATAGTTCTTGTAGGGCTACAGTTTGTTTTAAAAGCAGATAACCTATTTCTGGTATAGCTAAGTTTGTAAACAAAACACAGTGTTTAATTATTCAATTTAATAACAATGGAGCCCATGCTACAGCAACAATTTTCCTACAGACCCCTTCAAATATTTTCCTCTTCCCATTTTTTTATTTTTAAATTCCTTGAGTGTAATTTCATCACCTGGCTACATTTTCCATTTATGAGTATAAGTCAAATTATTTTGCTATTTTAGGTAAGTTATTCAGTTATCTCTTGCTAAATATATGTTATGGCACACCTGAAGACACAATACAGTCTGCATTCAACTCCCAAGTGAAACTCACAAACGACTGGCTCGTCAGTTGCGTGCAAATGCTCGTGTGACTAGTCTGATGATTCAGTTTACAATTAATCATGAACTCAGATAAAATTACACCACACTAAGGTCAGGAGTTTTATATTAAATCAGCAAATAAACATTCCAAAATTCTTATTATGGTAGATGAGATAAAGAAAAATGTCATTTAATTACAGCACACAGTGCAACCAAAATTGTAAGAGAATATAACTCACATTTGATAATAAGCACTGAATTATTGTATACATAAATATAAGTTAAATCCATACATCAAATGAAAAAATTCGATATTTCTAGATATACATAGCAAAAATAAAAGAAATAAAAACACCTGTATCAAGGCTGAACATCTTTTCATCTCAGTAAACTGACTTAAATTCCAAATTCAATAATTTGAGTGATATAAATTTTTATTACATGAAATACTGCAGATTTTGAAAGTATAAATAAACTATTATATATATACACATTTTGTATAAAATTAACACAGTTCTATTTTATTAAGTAAATAATTTTCAGGATATATTTCAGCCAAATTTTCCATCATCATGATGGATTCTTTAAAGCACCAAGTATTTCTAGTAAAATGCACAAATCTTGACAAAATTGAAAATGGAATTTCTGTTCACAGAGATGGATTTTATCTTAAGAGTAGTAGTTAGCTCACTAGTGTTATAATACCTCTTTGGAAAAGAAAGGGTGATGTGCTAGACAGTTCGAACTATCTATCGATTCGCCTACTTTGCCACACAATGAAGATCTTTCAGGCATTGTGGATGCAAGCCTTCCAAGCTTAGTTATGATTGCTCCAAATCACCATGGTTTCATGAAAGGCACAGGGATGATAGACACTATTCATGCCACATGTCTTTTGTGGAAAGACACATTGAAAAGCAATGCACATAGCTTTCCCGATCTTGAAGAGTCTTTCAATAGTGTACCTAGAGATCTAATCCGTTTACTCACTGAGAAAGCATGGGGAACCAGAGGTATCAATTAAATTGATCCAGCTACTTCATCGTATAGTCACCAGTTATGTTTGATGTGCTGTAGGAAGTTCTGACTCTTTTTCCGATCAGTGTTGGTTTTCATCCTAGATGAGCTTTGTCCCCACTCCTGTTTATCCTCTGTCTTTACAACATTGCTGGAGAACTGCTCACTCCACACACCCGGATTGACAAGATTTGAACAACAATCCAATGATAGAAAATTTCCCTCGATATATACACCATGCGCCTTAATATCTGGAAGAACGGGAACATTGTGGGGTTCCAAGTGATGGGGTCTGACAATATCGATGGCACTAGACTCTGTAAGTCATTTGACTTCAAATACCTGAGAACAGTACTCTGGTTAGATGGTTGTACACTCCCAGAAACCTGAAACCGTGTCAATGCAGCCAGGATGAAGTGGCATCAAATCATAGGGCTCATTTTTGAACTGAAGGTGTTACTAAACCTTAAAATAAAGGTTTTACAGAATCATTGTTCATGCAGTGCACTGTATAAAACCAAATGTTGGCCAGTCACAAAAAAATATGGACAGCTACATGTCATGAATATGGTGGCCACAGTGACTCACTAGAGTTGGAGTGCATCAGGAAGGAGAACGTTTGGGCACCATTTGGTGTGCCGCCAACACTGAGAAAATGCATTAGGGTCGTCTATGATGGTACAGCCATGTAATCTGCAGCAATCACCTCCGTGCCAATATAAGCACTTGACAGAAGATTGGAGCATCAAAGACCATGTGGGAGACACAGGCTGGATACCTTGCAGGAGGACATGCATCTAGTCAATATCCGACATGAAGATGCCCAAGATAAACACAAATGGAAGAAATCCAGCAAAGAAGACCATGCAATATGCGATTAATGCTAAGAAGAAGAGATTTGCATGGGGACATCATAAAAAATTTCTGAATTTTTACAACTTTGAGACCACAACATATAGATTATTTTATGCTGTTTGAAGTTTTCAGGTAATAAATATATATGTGACAAAAATTTTTTTTTTTAGCATATAGCACCTCATGGATTTTTTATAAGACTGACAGGATTTTCTACAATGTTCACAACTATCTGATTATTTAGTCATATAAATAATATTATGCCTTACAGTGGTACACAGATTATGAGTTATAGCTTTACCTGACCCCTTAAACATATTTCCACAAATTTACAAGCATAAAACTCCTCACCAGTATAAATTTACCTAAAGTTCACAGCCATTTACAAAATTTTACTCAACATTCACAAAAATGAAGTATTCTTACTACATGCAATCTTCTTGTATTACAAGACAAAAGCTATAAACACTAAAGCTTCTCACTACTATGAATACTTTCATGTACTGTTAGATAACTACAGTTCATAACAATTCTCTTGAATATTTATGAGTTATAAGGCTGCTAGTTGTTATGGTTTCATGTAGGTTTTAAAAAGCTACATGATGGTGTAAACAAATTTTCCACAAACCTAAGGATCCACATGTATGAGCTCCTGTATGTATTTTAAACTTAGAAGAATCTTTAAACAATTTTCTACAGAGTTTTACAGGTATAAGGACGCTCATTAATATTACTATTTTATGTGTTTTTAGGGTACCAAACTGAGCAAATGAGTTTTCCACAAACTTTACAAATGTAAGGCTACTCACCTGTATGAATTCTTTTATGTACTACTAAGTGACTAGCCTTTGTATATGTTTTCCGCAAAATTTCACAAGCATAAGGCCGCTCACCTGTATGAATTCTTTATGTCCTACTAAGTGATTAGCACTGTGTAAATGTTTTCCTACAAATTTCACAAGCATAAGGCCGCTCACCTGTATGAATTCTTTTATGTTTCTACTAAGTGATTAGCCAGTGTAAATGTTTTCCTACAAAATTTCACAAGCATAAAGGGCCGCTCACCTGTATGAATTCTTTATGTTTCTACTAAGTGAATTAGGACACTGTGTAAATGTTTTCCTACAAATTTTCACAAGCATAAGGCCGCTCACCTGTATGAATTCTTTTATGTTGTAGCAAGTTTACTATTAACAGTAAAACATTTTTCCACAAACTTCACAAGCACAAGGTCGCTCATTTGTATGAATTCTTTTATGTTTTATAAGGTAAATATTTTCAGAAAAACCTTTTCCACAAATTTCACAAGCATAAGGCCGCTCACCTGTATGAATTCTTTATGTTCTACTAAGTGATTTAGCCAGTGTAAATGTTTTCCCACAAATTTCACAAGAGTGAGGGGCTCGCTTACCTGTATGAATTCTTTTATGTTGTGCAAGGTTACTATTAACAGTAAAACATTTTCCACAAACTTCACAAGCACAAGGTCGCTCATTTGTATGAATTCTTTTATGTTTTATAAGGTAAATATTTTCAGAAAAACCTTTCCACAAATTTCACAAGCATAAGGACGCTCACCTGTATGAATTCTTTTATGTACGACTACGTGATTAGCCCGTGTAAACGTTTTCCCACAAATTTCACAAGCATAAGGCCGCTCACCTGTATAAATTCTATTATGTACTGCTAAGTTATTAGCCTGTGTAAATTTTTTTACACAAATGTCACAAGTGTAAGGCTGGTCACCTGTATGAATTCTTTTATGTATTGAAAGGTTAGTATTAGCAGTAAAATGTTTACCACAAACTTCACAAGCATACGGACCGGTTTATCTTATGGATCCTTTTATGAGTTATTAGGATGTAAGAATTCATAAAAGGCTCTCCACACATTCCAGAAGTGTATTGCTGCTGCAGATCATGAGTAGTAATGACTTGATGATACCTAGAGAAACAAAGTAATACTGGTAAATTTAGCATAATACTATTCCTATAGTTAATAAACTAGTTATTATTAGAAAAATTGTGGACCAGGTTTCTAATAATCTATATATAATATTAAATGAACTTGCTTTTATACAGTTACAGCCCCACACCTACAAGATATGAAGCATATCACTATTTTATAGTTTTCATGCATTTTGGCATTACTTTTCGATTCTATTATCTATAGAACATGTATGTAATTATGTATATATTTAGTTGATTTTAGCAATCCTGGGCAAAATGTAGAAAAAATATAGATTTAAATGCTAACTCACAGCTAAATCAATAAATTTGCTGCTCATTTCGCACTAATTATGCTATATCATAATTTTATATCTTTTATCAGATTCTTCAACCGTTTTCAACATACAAATGACCATTTTGTTATAAAAGCTCTATATTTAAGTAATATATATTACCAGCAACACTTTTACACCTACAACTAGCAGAGTACCTGACATTCCCTGGTTTAATCAGTACTAGTGTCACAAATTGAATTTTTTTCAGCTTTGTAAAAAAAAAAAAACAAACATTAAAAGAGAAACATAGCACCCTTGTTTTTCTTCCTTTTTTTGTCCAGAAAACATTATATCTGATAAATCATGGTTTTATTTATGGAACTTACATTTTACATGTGTTTTTAAATCTTACTGAATTATATAATGTCTTAGACAATGATTCATAAATGAATCTATACAGGTAACATAATTTCATTCATCCTCTATGTCAGTACCACATTCACTAGTATCAGTACTACCAACACTAGTTCGGTCAGTGTCATAGTTTTCTGTTTCTTCTTCTGTCATCTCTAGATCCATAACTTCAGAAACAGTTACATTTTGTTTTACTGGTTGTTCTTGTATTGTATGCAAAATATTTTGAGATTGCAATTTTAAATTGAGAGCATAGTACACACTGTGCATAAAGACTGCGCTGATAATTCTGTAACACGGTATTTTAAGTTTGAATTTAAGTCTATTATCATACAAAGTAGCAGCTTTGCTTTTTTTTCAATCATTGGTTTATGCCAACGGTTTGCAGTGAAACGATTCATAATTGCTGACAATTTAATGACTCAGTATCACTATATGCTGAGAGTTTAACAAGTACACTAATAAAGGAAAACGCCATAAGTAATAAAAAGAGGCAATAAACAGTAGCCAAATTTAAGATTCGTAATTTTTTAAAAAGATCCGTAGGTCTACAGATAAACCCATTTGGCTGGCAGCACTAGTTCAAATAGCGAGTATCAAACCTAACAACGGGTAACAGGGATTCCTTCTCATGCAACGTAGCCTCTTTGGCAAGTACCTGTTTGTAAAAGAAAACTTCAGTCAATGTTGCCAATATTTCTGTAATTTTCTTTTCTACTGAACCAGAGAAATATAGTAGATTTAAAAATTAAGATAAGCACTTGGTATATGCCAGTTACTGGCTACACACTGCTTCACTATAGACACCTGGTATAACTGACACTTGGGGTTATTAACCATCAAATGTACTAATCACAGTTTATAAAAACATGTCAAGATATTACACACAGCCATATTAATCTTAAATGTCAGTTGTTATCAAGGGGAATGTCACATGTTTTTTTGTCTGTAGGTAGCAAAAAGCCTGACCATCTATTAATTTATGTGAAGTTAAGCAGATTTTATTTCAATTTAAGGATCCACATATTTTGAATTAAAACTGTGTACTTTATCTACATTATTTTTAGTTGTTGCCATACTAGCAGAATTAAAAAAAATAGTTTAGTAATCTGGTCAAATAAAATTCCACAGTATTTGAGAACTTCATTTCAAATTATTCCAACTCCAACCAGATCTTTTTATTCTGATGCTGTAAAACAATAGCCAAAATTGAAATGTAATTTCATAAGTATCTAAAAGAAGCCTCTATCATACTGGGTATTATAAAAGAATTGTGTAAATCAACTCCGTATATATCCACTTTATGTAGAAATTGATATAAACAGTAGTATCTGACTTAATCGTAACAAACAAGTGAGAACTAAATACCAACTGGATCAGTAATATTGTAATTACAAATTGTAATAGGAATGTAAGGGTAATCAGCCTCTTCCTACCAAATGTCAATCTCTCCTTCACGTGGTGCACCCTGTTTGCATGGACGAGGCTCCGGTGACTGAAATATTCGTGGTATAAGGAGTCACCCACTGCTTGACAACGGCTTCCTCATGAAGGGCAGAAGAGCGGGAAGTGGCTCTTGCCCTTGGAGTTTGGATCGGCCCATAAAGGCAGATAAATGATTAATAAACGATGGCATGGGAATGCAGAAGGCAACAGGAAGCCACTAAGGAAAGCCCTAAGCATATCTCCAAGATTTGTAAGCCTCTTAAATTACCAATTGAATAATGGCTTCTTTCTGGGTAAAATATTCCAAATATTAGAATGGATAGAAACATACTATGAGTCAGAGTGTGGAATGTTAGAAATCTGAATAGGGCGGATAGATTAGAAAACTTAAAAAGGAAGATGGAACGACTTAAGTTGGATACCATTGGGACTAGTGAGAATACCTGGAAGGATGCACAGAATTTCTGGTCTGGGAAAACAGAATAATCAATACAAAAGCTTTAGGTGGAGTTACTGGTGTAGAATTTGTAATGAATAAGAGAATAGGAAAATGGGTGAGTTTAATGATAGAATTATTTTGATGAGGGTAGAAACTAGGCCTGCTCCAATCACGTAAGAACATGTGTATATGCCAATGTCACAGGAAGATGATGAAGAAATAGGGAACATATATGCTTACATTGAAGAATTAATCCAAAATATGAAATGGGAAGAAAATCTAATAATCATTGGTGACGGGAAAGTGGCAGCTGGAAAAGGGAAAGGGGGTAATACAGTAGGAAATTTAGGTCTAGATGAAAGATATGAGTGAGGAAGCAGATGTTTGAATTTTGTAAAAAATATAAACTCGTCATTAAGAACCATGCACGAAAGATCTACATGTGCAAACACCCTGGTGATACAGGTAGTTATCACCTACAGCATATCATGGTCAAACAGCCTCAGAATCAACTTCTAGACTGCAAAGCATATCTAGGATCAGACATTGACTAACCAGAATCTGATAGGCTAAAGTTCAAGGGAATAAAGAAGCAATACTAACGGAACAGACTGGAAGTAAACAGCCTGAAACAATCTAATAGGAGGGGAAAATTTACAAATATGGTAGATGTGGGGCTAAAAAATAACTCTAATGGAACTCTGAGGATGAATTGAATGGTTTGAGGAGAGAAATAATGAAACTGGTAAAGAAACATTAGGCTTTAGGGATCAAGCCACCTGGAAACATTGGGCCACAGAAGAAACTTTGGAGTTGATGGCTGAGAGAACAAGGAACAAAAATGCCCAGGATGAAGCAGGGAGAAAGCAATACAGACAATTTAGAAATGAAATAAACAGTAAAGGGTCATTCCACGTCAAATCAATCAATTCTACCATATAACTTGAACCTTGACCTCTCAGATTTGGGTGAATTTTTTTTCATGTAATGTAACGACCAACACTAGTTTAAATTTGAAATTTCAAATTTTTTGGACTTTTGGTTTTTGTGTTTCAAGGGTTTAAAAATAAAAAAAAACTGTTTTTGATTGATTTATGATTTTTTTAAAATGCTGTAGCTCAAAAACTGTTCAATCTAGAGAGCTCAAAGTTGCACCATTGTTTTCCTGTGAGAATTCCCTTCAATTTGATATGTAACATGACTATGCTACCTAAATTTAAAATTTTAAAAAAATTCTAAAAGTTTTTTTTAAAACTTCAAAAATACGTACTGTCGGGGTTTTTTTTTTATAAAAATGATATATTTTGTACAGTTTAACTGACTACATACATGCAAAATTTCATGATGGGATCTCAATGGGTTCTTGTATAAAGAAATATTTTACTACCTGAATAGGCACTAGTGAGGTGAAAAGGAGACTATTTCTAGTCTATGAATACTAAGGTAGGCCTACGTAATTCTAACAAACTTAAATTATTAACTTAGCCTTTTTATGTAACATTACCCAAAATAAGAAAAACTTCCTTAATTTGTGTTTGCATAAAACTGAGTTTGAAGTTGAGGCAGAGTGAGAGTTCTTTGCAGCATCCCATGGCAAGAGTGGATGTGATGGCCTTGGCAGAACTGTTAGGCGGCTGACTGCTTAAGCCAGCTTACCAAGGCCAAATCACTTTATGTATTTGCCATGGAAAACATAAAAAACATTGACTTTGAATATTGTACAACAGAAGACATGAAGAGACCAAAGAATACTTACTTTCTTGGTTTAGTGAATCAAAATGGGTTGTGGGAACACAAAAGTGTCACTCATATAAACCCCACATAGAGAGTCAAATTACGGTCAAGCCTTATCATTTTAGTCTTGACGAGTCTCTTGAATATGTGACAACAGTGAACCAAATAACGCCGTCAGATATGGAAAATATTGCTGCTGGTTTTATGACAGTAGCATATTACGACTCTTGGTGGCTAGGATGCATTGAAGAAAAATACAATGACATGTAGTGAATAAATTTTGTATACTCAAAACGTCCAGCCCATTCTTTTTGCAATCCACAACCAAGAGATTTATTAGATGTCCCAGGAATTTTTTTTTTTTACAAACAGTGGATACAGCTACAGGAAGAACTTATACTCTAAGTGCTAAAGAAATGAAGTTGTCTTCTCATGCTTTGGAAAAATATCTTAAAAGATCAAAAAGAAGTGATTAAATTATGTTAGGCCTACCCTCACTAAATACTTAATTGTGTAAATACTATGTGTATTAATACCAATTATTATTAGAAATACAGTTCTATCCACACAAATATCAACAAGTTAATCTTTTTTCCCAAGTGAAATTACTTTTCCAATTTCTATTATCTAAGGAACTTGTTGTAAATGATTAAAAATAACACAGGAAAACCAAGAAAAAGATAATCTCTGCCATTTAAAACTAAGGATGAAGGTGAGTGGCTTTATTCAAAATTTAACTTTTAGCATGTATATTACCAATTAAAATGTGTTCGCTTCCTTCTGATGCATAGTTAAAAGAATCATGAAAATTAAATTAAAACAACACAATATCATTTAATGAATTAACAAACAATAAGAGGGTAATGTTACATAAAGAAGGCTAATTTAATAATTTAAATTTGTTAGAATTATGTAGGCCTACCTTAGTATTCATAGCCTAGAAATAGTCTGCTTTTCACCTCACTAGCGTGTACTCTGGTAGTAAAATACTTTTTTTATACAAGAACCCGTTGAGATCCCATCTTGAAATTTTGCATGCATGTAGTCAGTTAGACTGTACAACACATATAATTTTTATAAAAAAAATCAGAGGGTACGTATTATATCAAATTGAAGGGAATTCTCACAGGAAAACCCAAACAATGGTGCAAGTTTGAGCTCTCTAGGTTGTACAGTTTTTGAGCTACAGCATTTTAAAACAATCATAAATCGATCAAAAATAGTCGTTTTTTGGAATTTTTAAACCCTTGAAACTCAAAAACCAAGTGTCCGAAAAATTTGAAATTTCAAATTTAAACTACTGTTGGTGGGTATATTACCTGAAAAAAGAATCATCCAAATCTGAGAGGTCAAGGTTCAGACTGTTAGTAGATTTGAGATGGAATGACCCTAAATACAAAAAAGCAAAGGGAAAAAGCCAGCAAGAAAAAAGTAGAAAAGGAAATGGTAAAATAGATGTGGTATATAGAAAGATAAACAGAATTTTGGAGAAATAAAGAAAAGATGTTATACATTAAATCTGCAGATGGGAAACCTTTTAAGCACAGAAGGTAGAATAAACCAATGGAAGATATTTGTAGAGAAACAGTATGATGGTGTTGATTTGAACAACAGTGCACTGGAAAAAAAGGTGATGTCAATTTAGATGATTTACACAATTTGATCAAGCTTTGAATGATTTGAAAACAAAGAAGGCAGTTGGGATAGATGCGATTCTTGCAGATCTCCTGTAATCCCAAGGAGAAGAAGGGAGCGAAAAGTTATTTAAACTTATTTCAAAAAAATATGAAACAGAAGAGATTCAAATTGATTTTAATAAAAATACCATCTTCACACTTCTGAAGAGAGCTACAAGCGGATAAATGTGAGAATTGCTGCACTATAAGTCTGACATTCCAGGCTTCAAAGTTAACTATCAGAATAATATATAGAAAATGGAAACTCTAGTAGAAGAGATAGTAGGTGAAGATCAATTTGAGTATAGGAAAAATTGTGGTACAAGATAAGTGATTATGGCCTTAAGATTAATACTTGAAGGGCAAATTAAAGAAAAATAAAGATACTTTTATGGTAATTGTTGATTTAGAAAAAACTTTTGATAATGTTAGGCAGGACAAAATGATAAATTTTTTGAAGAAGTCAGGTCTAAAATACTGGAGAAAGAAGATACTGCTGATGTTTGGGATGACTCTAACAGCATGCAACGTGAAACAGGAGTTGAAATTATTCGAGTCATGGGTGATGGCATGGGCAGCCACTGGGTGCTTTGGGTTCCTGTGTGAATACTGTCTGTCAGTGCCCATTTATTCTTATGGAAAGTGGATTTGGGGTCAGATCTATATATGAAACCAGGAGGTGGTTGCATGTTAACCAGGATATTACACGGGAGGTTTGGCAGGTTGCGTGTATTTATATGTACCATAGCCTCCAGCCATTGCTTCTATAATGAAACATAGTTTTGATCTAATATACATTAATATCAAGCAAAGAAGATCTAAACAGAAACCTATAACTGTAAAGTATAAGCACTGACTAGAAACTAAAATAGGATGGCTCAATCTTACCTTGTTTGCAAAAATGAGGAAGGAGGATGTGTGGAATCCTGATGTAGATGGAGCCCAGTCAAATTTTTAAATATTTGCCGGCATTGCATACACACATATGATGGGCAGGAAACAGCTGTGACATGTTCAAATACATGTTTTGTTAGAGAACTCCAAGATAAAAATACCTGTGCACAAATAGCACACACAACTTGAAATTCTCTCTCTTGCTTCAAAGCAATTCCACTGTAATGATAAGGTGTATGGGCACACAATGTTGACAGATCTAAGAAAATCATACCACACTGTTCACAAACATACTGTGGAGTATTTACAAGTGAGTTGTGACAGAACACATGTCTTATTAGCAAATCCCTTGTATTGTAAACTTGTAGACACTTAGCACACACAAACTGCAGTGGCCTCATAGCAGATGTGTTTTCTATCACACCAGTATCTGTTTGGTCACAACACTGAGCTAGCCTTTGATGAAATCTAATTGTTACCCTGTAAAAGAGAAAAAAAAACTTAGATCCTTCACTAAGGATATGCACTAAAATTTATGACTTAAGCTACATACAGGCACATGATATATTAAAAAACTAATTACAGTTCCATAAACCATATATATGTTAAACTGCTACACTTTATACAAATTAAACTAAGGAAAATGGAAATGGCTTTTAGGCTATATAAATGACAATGGAAAGGGAAAATGACTCATCACTCACCAAAGATGAAGGTTGCAACAAATGAAAAACATATGTGATGAACACAAACAAATACAATATTTCGGTTTTTACCTTATTCATGTAATAGAAACAGAGTCACGTGGTTCAGGAGGTGTTCACATGCAAAACTTTATCACATGACTACATGAATTATTGATATGTTTGGAAAGATAGAGATGTTATATATATATATCACAGGTGGTCATAAAAGTAATAATATAAAACAGGGTCAGGAATATTAAAATGAACAGTATATAAATAAATTAATTAACTAGTTAAATGATAATACTAATAATAATGAGTGATGGATCAAATGATGGAATTTAATCGGTTGTTGATGCCAGGTGGGTGTCCGGTATTCAGGATATTTTACAGCTGCCACAAAATTCCATACAAAACTATCCCTCCCCTACATTGTTGCTGTCCATGGTAGACATATCTGTTCTGATTCTGAATCCCTCTCCCCATACTCCCAGAACCTATCCCAAGCCCTTATTTCCTGCTCTTACTCAGCAGATCTTGTACATAAACAAATCTCCCATGCAATCACCCACCCTCCCTGTAACCACTCCCGCCCGGCACCTCCAAAATCCAACCATAGCCTTGACCTTGTGGCCCAGTTCTTGCCTGGTCTAGAATCTGTCAATCGAATCTTACAACAGAAGCATGACTTCCTTCACTCCTTTCCAAAAATGTGTACTCTTTTACCAAACATTTTACCAACTATCCCCCATACATGTTTCAGCAAACCACCTAACCTCAAAAACATTTTGGTTCACAAATACCCTCCATCAGACTCTCCAAAAGTACCATATGGATTTTTTCTGTACAATAGACCTCACTGCAAAACTTGCACCATGTATCCTCCCACTGCAACATATTCCAACCCTACCACAGGGGGATTTTCCCCATCACTGGACATGCCACATGCTCCACAACACATATCATATACCAGCTAACCTGCCGCAACTGCACTATTTCCTATGTAGGCCTGACTAAATAGCAAATCTCAGACTGAATGAATGGTCACAGACAAACGGTCCACACCAGCAATTTATACCTCCCAATACCAGAACATGCCAATTATCACAATTCTAACAATGTTAATGACTGTTTCGCCATGAGAGCTATCAGAGTTTTCCCTGAAACCACCACTGGTACAGAACTTCAAAGATGGGAAAATCCATACCAAAATATCCTTGATACCAGACATCTAACTGACCTCAACCACTGAGATAATTTTACCTTATGACCCATCACACATTTTTATTAGTATTATCATTTAACTAGTTACAAATTTCTTCCAAATCAAATTTATTTATTTATATTACTGTTTGTTTTAATATTCCAGTCTCTTTTGTTATATTATTAATTTTATCACCACCTGCGATATATATATATATAATCTAACATTTTAGTACAACCATGACTTTTAATATTAAAAGTGGTTACAGGTGTAGAGATCAGTAAATGAAGTTAAATAACAAACTAATAACTGTACGCTCTTATACTCCTACAGTAAAAGTGATCATATATGTCTCAAGTACAATTATGAACATCTGTAATGATGCCCAGTCTAATAAGCACAGAAAGGCTGGCAACCATCGGCAGCTATATATGCCAAAAATGAATCACAGGTTGTACCACAACATCCCACAGGGGTATCATGTAAAAATAGATCTTTTCAACTAAAATGCTTATGACTCCTGGTTGATGTGTTTATCGAATTTTATTGTCCCCAGTTAAACAGTTCTTGAGTGAATGCCAAGAACAAAAACTGTATCAAGGAGACAATTTTAAAGAAAAGCAGTGAAAAGGATACTCCGGTATACAAATCTTAGCAGACAGTTTGCTTAATAAATATTATTGGAAAGATAAAACAGATAAGCTCATAAAAAAATATTTAAAATACAGGGAGCAAATAAAAATGTACCCAAATCAATATAAACCTTAAGGGACATGTCAAAAAAGGAGTCTATAAATCAGTGTATGGAAACAAACAAAAATATTACTGTGGATGTCTCAGGAGGAATTGGATAATCTATCATGGCTTCCATTTTTGTGCACATGAGATAGAGCTTATGAAGACTTTATTAAACTTTTAGGGAGTACTGCAGATACAGAAATATTACCATCACTAAGACCCTAAAAACAATAAATACAAAACTACGCTTGTGGTATGGTATTCTGGAATGCAGAAATGCTTGAAACATTTACAGAATTGTTGAGTTAAATGGATTTCATTGACAATTTTTTTTGTAACCAATAAAATGAAATTTAAAAAAAGAATCTGATAACACAGTATTCATCTATTTCAACCAGTGGTGTGATAGTGTGAAACTGGATTTAGATCTTCATTAGATAAGAAACACCCCATAAAAACAAGGTGTAACACAATTTGTACAAGCCCTAGGTGCAGGTAACTAGAACCCAAGTTAAATAAACATTAAAAATTTTGAAACATATCAGGAGAAGAACACGTGATGGGAAAGTCTAGCATGTTATACCTTGATAACATTCAGCCCAACTGCTAAGTTTAATGAGTATTACAATGTTATATTGTAATGCTATATATTTCTTCTTAAACAATAACACAGAGAGTAAAAATGAAGAAAGAATCTAATTATTATTGTAATCATGTACCATACCCTATAGTTGATCCTTCAGCACCATAATCAGCAGTATCTGCCACCGCTGATTCTATCAGCTGTGCGATGCCTGCAGCCAGCTGTGGTGGTGTCCTGCAGTCCTGGGGGTCCTTCTGGGCCACAGACCTCGACAGCTCTCTGGCCACATCAGCCCCACCACTGCCTCCACATGCCGCTGCCTCGTGTTGTGCAGTACTCGAGTCACTGTCTCTCACTGCCTCCTCCCGCTGTCTCACAGACGAGTCCCTTTCTCCCACGGCCGAGTCCAGTAGCTGTGCAACACCCGCGTGGCCCACATCAGCCCCTACACATGCCGCTGTCTCAAGCTGCACGGTACACACATCACTGTTTCTCACTGCCTCTAGCAGTGGTCTCGCAGACGAGTTTTCTCCTCCTGCAATGGTGTCTGCCCCTGCCGATACCAGTAGTTGTGCGACTGCCGTGTCGCCCGCCGCTGCCAGCTGTAGCGGCGTCCTGCCGGCCTTGTCCTTGTGGTTCACCTGGGCCCCAGACCTCAAGAGCTCTCTCGCCACGTCGCCCCGCCGCCACCTCCACACGCCGCCGCCTCGTGCAGCGCAGTCCAACCGTCACTCTCTCTCGCCGCCTCCACGTCCGCCCCCGCGTCCAGCAGCATCCGCACTATGGCGGGTTGGCTGTGCCTCGAGGCCACGTGCAGGGGCGTCGACGAAGAACTGTCGACAGCCAGCGTAGCGAGTCCTGGGCGGTGCTGCAGCGCCATCCGCAGCAGGTGCAGGTGTCCCGCCCGACACAGCGCACTCATGAGAAGTGGAGCTGTCTCTGGAGAGTCCAGCTGGCGCTTTATAACCTCCAGCTCACTGCAGCTGATGGCACCAGCCTCCAGGAGAATCTCAAGAAACTGAGGAAACCGCAAAATGGACCTGGAAAGCACTTCTTCCTTCGACAAAGTGCTCAACAGAAGTTCTGCTGTCTCTTCCATTGGAGACCTGAGCAAAGGAAACACGTAATGCCAATGTATATCACACTTTAAAAACATCAATATCATCACTGCCCTGAGCATAAATTCGTTTATCCTGCAGCTACAAACCCTTAAAAATTTAGGCTCATGTTAGCTCACTAGTCTTGGACTTTAACACAGATCATTTTATTTCTGTACTATGAGGAGTAATATCCCTAATGTTACTGTAAAATTAGCAATTTCCTGTGGTGCAAGTGTCAGACATTTATGTGTAGTGCTACTACTGTCCTACTTTATCGATTGATAATTTTCTTAAACTAGCTATGCCTGGCATGCATGCCTCTTATTCTAATAGTAAATGCCACGCCATAGTAATGGGTTTTCCCCATAATCCAACTTACTTCTTATAAGAAATATGATTAAAAGTGGTAATAAAATGAGATTCAGTGTGTCATACTAATTACAAATTATGTATGCCTTTCCTGATGGAATATTTTGACAATATTCCAGCACATGATAGGCAATAGAGGTAAAATTATTTCCTAAATGCCATATTACGCACTGACATGTGATGTATAAAAATTAATAATAATGAAAATAAGTGGCAAAAAGCATTATTTTGTATGATACATTATTACTAACAAAAATTATTATAAATTGGTTATAGTCATATTATTACTGCAAACAGTATTTGCAACTAACACTCTGATTTATTGAATGAAAATTGTTCCATTGTTGTGGGCACAGTTTTTGAAATTATATTTCCAACCATAGGGGAATCATGCTGAAGATATATAACCTCTTGCCCGTCTAGCAAATCTTCCTATTCAGAATCCAAAATATCATGGGCATTGAGCACGTTGAGGATTAATGAATTCTTCATCACTGTCATAACCAATATAACTTGGGTGCTAATGTGATTAAATAATTTGTAATTTCACCATCTGTCGGAGGGTTATTAGATTGCATATTTCTTCTTTTGGGGCAAAAGACCCGGCAAAACTACTGTCACTAAAACTTATATTTCAACATTTTTACAACTAATAAAGCTATAAATTCGAAATCACTTGCTTGTTGACACCTTTTATTACTCGCCAATACCAGTAGACACACTTAACAAATAATGCCAACTGAAGGAGAGAATAAATGTTGAGATGAGCGTCGCTGGCTACTGGGACATAACTCCACACCACACACCAGCGTGTGACTGGCACTTTAGTGTTGACATCTCACCATGTGATGGTGCGTGATTAGGAGTGAACATGTTAAGTGGATACGCATATTAAAAAAAATGAAAAATATCGATTTTTTAAATTAAATTAATATTGACAAAGTTTATTCTAGTGCTTTGGGATATGCAATACTTTTTAGTTTTCTGCAAAAACATGCCCATGGTTTTTATCCAGTTGTAATAGTACTTAGCAAACCTATGTTTAAAAACAGAGCAGTGTGGTAGCTCAGTGGTTAAAGCTCTCTATATCGAACTTTTTTTGGTCTGATAACAGGTTGAAATTCAGATGGAAGTAGGAATTTTTATGAGTTGTATATGATCAATATGCCCCATATAGTAGGATCTAACCAACCTTTGGGTTGTAGATTTTTTTACTTTAAAACAAAGAGAAAAACACTGTCTATAGCGTTTCTTGACTGTTGGATAGGAAAGTTCTAATGTTTATATCCCTTTTGGTTGAATTGTAGTAAAAATCGTCCATCATTATCCACATTGTCAGATTTCCCTGCTGATACAAAAATGGAAAAGTTGCTTACATAAATTAGTATTAAAGAGGGGAGAAGGGGAAGAGCAAGTGCAGTTTTGTAAACTAAATATAAACATCATTTTTCATTTATTTTAAAACATCTTGTGAACAAAGTTCCTCCAGGATCGGATAAAAACTGTAGTTTTTTTAAATTTCAAGTTCGTTTCTTGGTCAGCAACTGTCCAATCAGAATCAGTCCAACACCCTTTGACAGCAAATATTATTGGCTCTCAGAATATCACACATCCCTATCTACTTTTGTTATTTTTCCCTACCTCTATCGAGATATTTTCCAATATACTGAATAGTTCCTAGTGTAAATTTTGCTTAAGGGATAGTGGAGGATTTTTGTAAACCAAATGTAGGAAATATTTTTCTCGTCATTTTAAAGTAAACATGTGCAAAGTTCCATCGAAATAGGATACAAACAGTGGGTTTGTGTAAAGAACGTTTATAAAAATTAAGGGGAGTAAAGGAGAAGAAGGGTTGGATCTGGCAAACTAAATTATTTTTTAAAGTAAAAAAAAAAAGAGAGAGAAGTAATTTAGGCCACATCTCAAAGGAGGCATAAAAAACAACTGATCATATGCAACTCTTAAAAATTCACTATTCCACAGAAATTTGAACCTGTGACCTGACCTAGAAACTTTTGAACATCACAGTCTTATGCACTAAGCTACCAGACCACTATGTTTTTTACGTATAGGTGTGCTAGGTACTATAAAACCTGCATAATTACTACAGGTTAGTATGAGCAACATTGGCAAAATTTAAGGGTTGGCATATAGGAGGGGGGGGGGGGTTAGCTTTTTGTAAACCAAACGTAGACAGTATTTTTCTCTTTGCTTTAACCTAAAGAAACTAACTTCATGCACAACCTGAAGGTAGGTTGAATCCTCCCAAAGGAGGTGCACTAACCCATTGTGTCAGAGGCAGAACAGCCAGTTCCTATCCTCTGGGACCTACAGTTTAATGTGGAATCTGAACCACTTAGATGATCAATAGCAACTCCTAAAATTCCTGCTTCTCCCTGGATTTGAAACCGCAGCCTAAGACAGAAACTTCTGTAAGTAATCACACTAACTATTCAGCTACAGACCATTTTGTTTTGAAGCATACCTGTGGTAAGTAGTATCAAAGTTGGATTAAAAAATGTGGTTTGTATGAACGACATTGGCAAAAAGTATGGTGAGGAGGTGGGGTAAGGAAAAGATTGGTTTCTCTTTGCAATCTAAATGTAGACCATATTTTTTGGTTTATTAAAAAAGAAAATTAAAAATTCTAATTTAGTTAACATCCTGAAGGTTGGCCGAACTATCCCGAGGGTGTACTAAGCTATTGTGTCACAGATATAATGGCAAGATCTTTTCTTCTGGGCCAACAATACAATGTGGATTCGAAACCACTGATCTGGCACAACCATTGTGATCAAATACCACGCTTAAAACTTTCATCATCTACAGTGATCTCCTGGGAACTTTAAAAAATAAGCGCTTTAACCAGTGAGTTACCAGACCACTCTTTTTTTTATTATATATGATGTGGAATCCCAACCATGGAACATGACGGCGTAACTCATATGTTAAAATCAAGATCGCAAAAATTCCTGCTCCCACTGTGATTTGAAACAAGGACCATAGACAGAAACTTTAGGGAAGCCAGCACCTTAACCACTGAGCTACCAGACCAATCTATGCTAAAGCACATGTGAGCTCAGTACTATCAAAATAGGGATTAAAGCTATGGGATTGTAAGAACAATGTTGGCATAAATTATGGGTGGGTAAAGGAGGAGAGAGGTTAGGACTTCTACACAAAACACAGACAGTATTTTTGTATTTGTTTTAAAGTATACATATGCAGTTTTTAATCAAAGTAGGATAATAACTATGTGTTAATTTGTAGAATATTGTCAAAAATTTAGGGAGTAGTGGTAAAGGTGAAAAGGGGTGGGTTTTTGCAGACAAATGTGAACAGAATTTTTCTGTTTGTTTTAAAGTTTACGTGTGCAAAGTTCCAGCGATATCGGATAAAAACTGTGAGTTTGTTTGAATATTTGAAAAAAATTGAGGGGTGCGTGGGGGGGAGGAGAGAATGGTTTTTTATTTGGTCTGGTCAGAAACATTTGCAGCCACATGCAGAATAACTCACAAAAGGTTCAACATAATCAGATGAATGGTCTATGAATGCACAGAAGATGAACAGGGTAATATCTAGATCGCGATACCGCTGCAACCACTTACCGCCTCCCGATGTAAACACTTCCCGATGGAGAGAGTATGACGTCACTGTGTTTCCGTGTGTGACGTGTTCAGCCTTCGATCGATTTGAGAAATTCACGTTAGGCCATAGAACGTAATCAATACTGCTAATAATAAAAAAAATTACGGATTAAAAAAGTTAAAGAAAATTATTACTTGCACAATTATTAATATTATTATAATATGTACGACATTCCAACCTGATAATTGATATCGTTCATTAGCGTTAACGTTATTAGTCACAATTCCTTTGATTTGTATTTTGTCGCGTGGCTGAAATTGCTATTAAAATCATTCATACGAAATAAAATATTTTTAAAATAATATTTCGTCAATAACCGTTTGCATTTAGGTTGAAACGCAGCCTGGACAATACTAACAATGATACAGACTATTTGGAAATTGGGTTTCAGCAATATCGTGTGCGACGGTTACGTTTCACTATGGTCCAGGCTGCATTAAGATACGACAGATACGACATTAGGTATCCACAATAAGGCGTTCGATAGTTACGTTTCAGTGTGGTCCAGGCTGCATCAAAACCTCATAGCAAATGAATTTATTCCTGTACTACTGGTGCAAAATTAACGATTTCTCGATATAAGACGTATTAGTGATGGACTACTTTCCATGGAAGGCCATTAGTGACATTTAAAGCTGCGAGCGGAATGTATACGTCACATTCAGCATCATAGTGACGTCATACTCTTGCCATCCGGAAGTGTTTACATCGTGAGGCGGTAAGTGGTTGCAGCAGTATCGCGATCTAGATATTACCCGATGAACAAACCAACAAACAAACATTCATTTTTATACATTAGATGAGGATGTCATGTATTATGAACCTTCATAAAGTAAGTTGAGAAAGTTAGTGCAAGCAAAGTTAGTGTGAGCAAATGTCAATTACAAAACTTTAAGTGGAATCATATTAGGCGATCATACTGTTCATGTTTTAAGGCAGTTTTCTAGAGTCATTTAGCTTTTTCAGTTTGTATTCTGATACACAAGCAGTACCTTTAAAAAACTCACAAATTTCTCAGATACATGTAACATCATCCCTCAGTTTATATTGTCTTTAAAAAAAAACTTCATGTGGTTAGGCCATAATGCCCAAGCAGAAATGGATGAGAAGTTTCAGCAGATAGGGTTGCCAAGCCTGGCGATCAATTTGGGGACAGTCGTATAAAATATTACACTCTTGCAAAGCAAAAGAAACAGCAGACACCGAAATAGTTGTATGAACTAAGTAATATGTATGACTGAAACAATAAACAGATCTCAAAGCTCAACAGTAAAGCAAATATCAACAGTGAAATCAAATCAGAATGTGGCAAAATCATATGTGTAAAATTTATTAACGAACAACACCAGATCTAATGTGTGTTAAAATAATTTTTATAACCTCAACTACTAAAAAATTGAAATTAAAAGATATTACCTGATGTAAAACCACTTACATATGGAATGAAGAGTAACCCAGTTTTGTTTATCATTTTCTTGGTTTATACAACTATTAAGCAGATACTGACAATCTCCTGACAAATACATATTTACTATATTTATAAATACATCACATATAACTTCAAGTAAGCGAGGAGGGAGAACTATAGACAACTACAAATCAGTATCTTAGTAGGGTACAGATATCAGAAAACCATTAATAAATACAGACAAAACAAGAAGATAGAAATCAGGGTACATCACTCACAAAGCAAATGGCATCCAGTTATAAACTTCACTCATGTGCTTTGTAATAGAACATTTTAACCTGTTTACATCTAATTCACAGGTACACAACTTCAATACAAGAAACAGAAATAACTTCCACAAAACACAAACATCTCTTTCAATAGTACAAAGAGGAGTAAATTATACTGGGACACATCTGTTTAATAAACTTCCCAAGAGTATAAAACAGTTTGCAGATAATAAGATATGTTTTAAGACAAACTGAGAAATTATCTTATTGGCAACTCCTACTCCATTCAAGAATTTGAACAAAATAATTAATTGTATTCAATATGACCTTTTGTAAAACCCAATTGTAAAAATTAATTTTTATTCTCTTTATTTGTCTTTGTAACATATGATTGTTTTCATTATGATTATGACTCATATTGTATGTGTGTGTATTAACCATGACATGTTTCACATACCACAGGTCCTTCCTCAGCAGGAATCCATGAAACAGGAGTGAAAAATAAAATAAATAAACTCCCTGTAACACTGACCACAAAAATTAATGTCTACCCTGATAATAACAAGAATGCCGTTGTTTACTAAATCACAATGTAAAGAGTTCCACATCGATGCATTGTACTGGTCAAGCACAAACAACTTCAGCAAACTTAAAATTATTGAAAATTACATTCATAGTTTCTGTATAGAAATTTGCTCAAATGTTTCAGGTAATGAAAGAGGAAATAATGAACGTATATGGAATATTTAACTCATAGGTATGCAAACATAATTACAACTTATGTTACACTTGTGGAAAGGTAAAATGAGTTCGGTAAATTTAAGATTGTACAATGCAAATCCCATAACCAATACAGACTTTTCGGAGTAATGGTTGGTGGCATCAACGAACCTTTTTTTTCTCCGAATTGTAAAAAGAAACACAGGAACAGCTCAATTCCACAAACACTATAAAGATAGAAACATACCTCCTGATTGATGAATTCAACATTTTCTGCTTCCGTCACTCGTGTTTCCAACACGATATGACAATACTACAGCAAACACACGCCTTAAGCCACGAATCAGCTGACGACAAACACAAAGATACTGCCAGCCGAAAAGGCGACATTCATCTCTTGGTTTACTGTACAATATACATTAATCAATAATTACAACACTTTCCCTTAAAAATAAAAAAAAATAAAAAATCACGAACTCACGAGTAAGTAAGTAACTAACACCAAAATTGCTGCAAATAGTTCGTAAAAACAAAATATTTAATATGAAAATGTAAAATTTGTAGCTTCAGTTAGTGATATAATTTTAATTGGTGCTAGATTCTACCAATATACTAAAGCCACTGAGTGCAGCCACATTTGGAAAGCGTTCAGTTTTTGCAATAGTTGACCTCAATGTGACGAAATTGGATTATTTTGCTTATTTTCAATCCCTAACTTCATCTGCAATAGTATTCTGGGCAATCCAGCTCGAAGGGTTGAAATATTCAGTATACATAAGTGGATAATAGATATTACGAATGGATTACGAATAAAACTTCTTGTAAGAGCAAATATTCAAGTGGTTATGATGGGATTTCCAGCAGATTAATTAAATTGTACTCCACAGAATTAAGTAATATACTAAGTTATCTATTCAATATATCTTTACTTGACAGTACTTTTCCAGTAAGGCTTAAGAATGCTGTAGTTAAACCACTCTATAAAAAGGGAGATAAGGCAGCCCAATCGAATTACCGACCAATTTCATTACTAACAGCCTTCTCCAAAGTTTTTGAGAAAGCAATATACAGTAGAGTTTATGAACATCTAAAAAATAATAATATTCTAACTAAATCACAATTTGGTTTTCAAAAGGGTCATTCAACAGAACAAGCTATATTTGCATTCACTGACAATATTTTAGAAGGAATAAATGATAAATTAATTCCTGTGGGAACTTTTTGTGACTTATCTAAAGCATTTGACTGTGTAGATCATAAAATTCTGATACAGAAACTTAAGTATTATGGTATAGATGGCATTGTTAATAAATGGCTTAGTTCTTACCTTCTAAATAGAAAACAGAAAGTGTCAATGGAGAATTTTAAGGCTGCCTTAAGAGGTCCACTGTTTTCTGAGTGGAAATTAATCAGATGTGGGGTACCTCAGGGTTCTATATTGGGGCCACTATTGTTTTTAATATATATAAATGATCTACCGTGTGTTTCATCTAAAAACTCAAAATTTGTCCAATTTGCAGATGACACAAACATAGGAATTAAAAACACTCCAGATTTATCTACAGAATATATTTCAAATTATGTCTTTGAACTGATTAATAAATGGTTTACAGCTAACGGCTTGTCTTTAAACTTTGATAAAACTCAGTATATGCAATTCAGTACATCACACAGAGTAACACCTGATATAGACATAAAATTTGCAGGCCAGTCCATTCAAGAGGTAGATAGTGTGAAATTTCTAGGTTTGTGTATTGATCATAATTTAAATTGGAAAGTACATGTTTCTGACTTACTAAAGCGATTGGGAGCAGCCACGTTTGCAATTCGTACAATTTCAGCTTTAGGTGATCTCCGTATGAGGCAGCTAGTTTATTTTGCTTATTTTCACTCCTTATTGTCATATGGAATAATATTCTGGGGCAATTCTACCCATAGAGATAAAGTGTTCAGAGCCCAAAAGTGTGTAATAAGAATAATGTGTGGGGTTAGCAATAGAACTTCATGTAGAGAGCTGTTCAAGAAGTTAGGGATTTTAACATTAGCATCTGAATATATACACACATTAACGTCCTTTGTAGTCACAAATTATACTTTGTTTGAAACAAATAGTAAAGTACACAATTACGGCACTAGAAGTAAAAATGATCTTCACAATACTTACAAGTCATTGTCATTTGTTCAAAAAGGGGTCCGATATTCAGTGATACATATCTTCAATATGCTCCCAACACATATTAAATGTCTAGTAGATGATAAGAATAAATTCAGGAAAAAATTGAAAGAATTTTTAATTGACAACTCCTTCTACTCTGTTGAAGAATTTATTTCTAAGGTCTCTTAAAAATAACTGCCAGTATCTTGTGTAAATATGGTTCAAATAATTAATTTACCATGTATGCTATGACTGTACATCTCCTTGTGTATGTATTTAGTTTGTTATGTAATTGTTTATAGTACCATATATGTTACGACTGTACATCTTGTGGTGTATGTATTATTTTGTTATTTTTTTTTTTTAATGTACCATATATCCTATGACTGTACATCTTCTGGTGTATGTATTATTTTGTAATGGAAGTGTTTAATGTACCATGTATACTATGACTGTACATCTAGTGGTGTACTTATTATTTTGTTATGCAACTGTTTATCTGTAAATTGACAACTTTCCACATCCCACAGAGCAAGTCTCTTATATTGGGATCAATGGAAAATGAATGTATTGTATTATATTGTATTGTACAATTTAAGAATTTTAACATCTGTTGCAGAGTATGGACTTTAGTTTCCAATTATGTTCCGTTTTAATGATAGAGCTCTTGGGAAGAAATTAATTTCTTACTCAGATTTCAGAGGTGAGAATAGAATGGTCATTATTGCTGGGGTTTAAATTTACCAGGTATAAACTGGGTAGGAAACAAGATTAATAACACAAGGGAACAGAGATTTGCGAATTCCTTAATAAAGGAAGAAGAATTTACACAAATGGTAGAGCAAAACACGAGGGGACAAAATATTTTGGATATTTTCCTAATAAAACCTGATGATAACCTTGTGGGGTGTCAAGTAACCGAAGGTATAAGTGATGATGAAGCAGTTCTGATGGTTATTAGAAGATTCATTGAACCAGTATCGAAAATTAAATGGGGAAATAGGCACAACTATAAAAATGCACAGATTTCGAATTTGAAAAGATATTTCAAAGAACGTTTCAGCAAATGGAAAGAAGCAGAAGTAAAGTGGACTCAAGTGGGAACAGTTCAAAGAGAAATTTAAGAAGGAGGAAGAAAAATTTATTTCAAAGCAGAACATACAGAGAAGTCGAGAACCTGTGTACAATAATAGGGCGGTGAGGGGTTTAAAGAGGTTGGTAAGAAGAGAACATAACAGAGTTAAGAGACAGCTGGGTGGTAGAGAATATTCAAAATATCTATATACCGAATAACTAAAGTTACCGAGCGCAGCCAAATTGATAGTGTTGCACTAGATCTGTCAAAGGCTATTGACAGAGTGAGCCATAAAATGGTAATAAATAAGGTAAAGACTACGGAGTGGATGGAAAAATGATTTGCCGGATAGAAGAATTTTTTGAAAGGTAGACAACAGAAAGTTAGGGAAGTAAAAATGGGAGTGCCACAGCGTAGCGTATTGGGACCATTGATATTCATTATTCTAATGAAAAATTGTGTTGATTTTACTAATAACACTTACATTGTTTGCAGATGACATAATACCATAAAGAGACTTTTTTTTTTTTTTTTAGCTCTACGGATTCGAGGCCCGAGGAGACTATAAAGACTTCCCTTCGCCCAACTCAAGCCCCCCTCCCCCCCAAAAAAAACCCAAATAACACAAATCCACTGAAGGCAAGCCCTCCCCAACCAAAATCCACTCGAGCCAAGCCCACCCGAAACCAAAATCCTGGATCCGCCCCTGACTATATAAAATGATCAAAACGGTACTGTAAACAGTTTCAGGGTGATCTGGACATGATATCTAGTTGTGTCGGTAAACATGGCATGAAGATAAATGCAAAGAAGAGTCAGCTTATTATCACAAATAAAAAACTAAAGTTTGATTATGATTACAAGGTGGGAAAAGAATTGCTTGTTGAAGACTTTAAATGCAAATATCTCGACATTACTTTTGATAGAAAAATTAAATGGGCAGGATGCATTGGACAGGTAGGAGGGAAATTTCAAAACTTGTTAGAGAAAGTGATGAGTATAGGAATTGGGTGACTATACTTTGGTCAGACCAATATGCTAGTGTAGTGTGCGATGGTATGGGACCCACATTTTGCCTATCAAATACAGGACTTGGAGAGGGTGCAAAAAATGGCTGCTAGATTTGTTTCTGGAAATTATCGCAAAATGCAATCAGTAACACATAAGACAAAAGAGCTGGAATGGGATTCATTGCAAGACAGGAGGAGGGTGAAGAGTGTCATGGGAGTGTAGCCTACAAGGCGTATACTGGCGATGATGCATGGAAAGATATTGATGTAGGTATAAAAAGTAGTACATGGAAGGGAAAAGATGACCGTGATAACAAGCTGGCACTCGATTTCTTGCACAAGGGTGTGGGAAGATTCTCTTTTTTAGGTAAGGGGGACAGGAATTGGAATAAGTTACCAAGTGAAATGATAAATAGTTTGCCAGAAACATTAAAAGAATATAAGTTAAAATTTGTAGAGGGCCAAAGTAGGTGGGTGCAGGTAAGTGGAAGATGGGTGTGTAGGGAAATTGTCACCGGAGCGTGCTCTCCATTGAAACTTAATCAAATTGTATGATTCCTACCTTCCGCAATTATTACAGGTGCAATAAGAAAGATCGGGTCTATTGGAGTTCGCGATTGCTATGTAACGACATCCACTAATGACGTCATAATACTGCTGTAGTCCAATAGCAAAATGTATTACTTTTAAGCACTTCCTTTGTAATATAGCCTGGTCTAAAGGTCCAAATATTATTATGGGTTTGAGTATAAATGTTGTAAGATGGATTCGTGAACATTCGAGAGAGCTGCTCCATTTAGCACAGCCGTAGCGGCATCAGACGCTGAGTCGCGAATTCCATACACATGTCACGGAGCAATGGCCTAGCTAGCGTAAGTGACTTGATAGTATTTAAAGAGAGACGCCATCTGGTCTCGCTCTCTTCAGTTCAGTTGACCAACGGTCTGACACGATGTAGCAAGGTAATAGTTGAGAGCCGGTCTGCTGCCGCATAGCAGTTGGACTCAGTCTGTTCTCGTCTTCCTGTAGTATTAGTATTTCATTATGTTCTATAGCTCGTCTGTCTATAAGTTCCACTATCATCACGTATTCCTAAATTCATAGTTTAACTTATAACTTGAGTCTCGTTCATCACTGTTTTATAATGTTTGCATTGGGTTTTATATTGGTTATTCATAATCTTAGCAGTTATCATTGTTTCCAACACATGCCGTAGTTAAATCATTATCTCACGTCTGAAGGAGACTTAGTTCTATTATTGTTGATACCATATTGGTAAATCTGGGTGCTACTACGCTCCACAGAACTAAGTAATATATTAAGTTACCTATTCAATATATCTTTACTTGACAGTACTTTTCCAGAAAGACTTAAGAATGCTGTAGTTAAACCACTCTATAAAAAGGGAGATAAGGCAGCCCAATCGAATTACCGACCAATTTCATTACTAACAGCCTTCTCCAAAGTTTTTGAGAAAGCAATATACAGTAGAGTTTATGAACATCTAAAAAATAATAATATTCTAACTAAATCACAATTTGGTTTTCAAAAGGGTCATTCAACAGAACAAGCCATATTTGCATTCACTGAAAATATTTTAGAAGGAATAAATAATAAATTAATTCCTGTGGGAATTTTTTGTGACTTATCTAAAGCATTTGACTGTGTAGATCCTGAAATTCTGATACAGAAACTTAAGTATTATGGTATAGATGGCATTGTTAATAAATGGCTTAGTTCTTACCTTCTAAATAGAAAACAGAAAGTGTCAATGGAGAATTTTAAGGCTGCCTTAAGAGGTCCACTGTTTTCTGAGTGGAAATCAATCAGATGTGGAGTACCTCAGGGTTCTATATTGAGGCCTATGTTGTTTTTAATATATATAAATGATCTACCCTGTGTTTCATCTAAAAACTCAAAATTTGTCCAATTTGCAGATGACACAAACATAGGAATTAAAAACATTCAAAATTTATCTACAGAATATATTTCAAATTATGTCTTTGAACTGATTAATAAATGGTTTACTGCTAATGGCTTGTCTTTAAACTTTGATAAAACTCAGTATATGCAATTCAGTACATCACACAGATTAACACCTGACATAGACATAAAATTTGCAGGCCAGTCCATTCAAGAGGTAGATAGTGTGAAATTTCTAGGTTTGTATATTGATCATAATTTAAATTGGAAAGTACATGTTTCTGACTTACTATAGCGATTGGGAGCAGCCACATTTGCAATTCGTACAATTTCAGCTTTAGGTGATCTCCGTATGAGGCAGCTAGTTTATTTTGCTTATTTTCACTCCTTATTGTCATATAGAATAATATTCTGGACAATTCTACCCATAGAGACAAAGTGTTCAGAGCCCAAAAGCGAGTAATAAGAATTATGTGTGGGGTTAGCAATAGAACTTCATGTAGAGAGCTGTTCAAGAAATTAGGGATTTTAACATTAGCATCTGAGTATATATACACATTAATGACCTTTGTAGTCACAAATTATACTTTGTTTGAAACAAATAGTAAAATACACAATTATGGCACTAGAAATAAAAATGATCTTCACAAGACTTACAAGTCATTGTCATTTGTTCAAAAAGGGGTCCGATATTCAGGGATACATATCTTCAATATGCTCCCAACACATATTAAATGTCTAGTAGATGATAAGAATAAATTCAGGAAAAAATTGAAAGAATTTTTAATTGACAACTCCTTCTACTCTGTCGAAGAATTTATTTCTAAGGTATCTAAAAAATAACTGCCAGTATCTTGTGTAAATATAGTTCAAATAATTAATTTACCATGTATGCTATGACTGTACATATCCTGGTGTATGTATTAAGTTTGTTATGTAATTGTTTATGGTACCATATATGTTATGACTGTACATCTTGTGGTGTATGTATTATTTTGTTAATTTTTTTTTAATGTACCATATATCCTATGACTGTACATCTTCTGGTGTATGTATTATTTTGTAATGGAAGTGTTTAATATACCATGTATACTATGACTGTACATCTAGTGGTGTACTTATTATTTTGTTATGCAACTGTTTATCTGTAAATTGACAACTTTCCACATCCCACAGAGCCAGTATTTTATATTGGGATCATTGGAAAATGAATGTATTGTATTGTATTGTTATTCCTCCCGCCATAACGTAGTTGGAATTGCGGACGCATGTATTATGTTCGGTATCTAAAGAATAAATACTCTCATTCAATCCACTCTGGTGGTATTATCAAATCATGTATTAGTTGTTAGAGTAAGCTACCCAGTTGTTTCAGGTATAATGTAAATGATGTGAGTAATAACTCTATAAGGTAGAAATACATTTTTTATCTATTTGCTAAGAGTAATGTTAGCCTTCATTGACTACTAATTAACGCAGTTGGCGAATCTGCTTCTCTTAAACGCGCTTGGTGTCAGACTGACAATTTAATATGATTCTATATTAATCTGCCCACTTGATAGTTGCTCTATTTAATAATATCCTAAAACGCTCACAAAATGAAAGACCACTACAACCACGGCCGAATCCTTTTACATTAGTGTCAAGAAGTGAGATATCGAAACCTTTACACCGGTGATCATTATTGCGGATATAGAACCCTTTAAAAAAAAAAAAAAAATGTTAAAACATCCTTAAAAAATAATAGTTTCTAAATTTTGCTTTCTTAAATACCATTAAATAATTCGTGCGCTCTATTTTGAGACTGAACAGACGACTCGTAATCTCTTATCTTTTTACTAGTAGTATAAGAATTTGTCAAAAGAATTTCCTTCAATTTTTTTTTTTTTTAATATTGTTTTTCAGGGTCGTGAGATATTAAATAAACCAGTAGGAGTTCATCAGCCATCTACAAGCAGGGCCGGCGCTAGGAATTTTGGGCCCTGGGTAAAATGGGCGACCTTTTTTTTTAACTCTACAAACTGGCCGGGCGACGGGAGGATTCATGTTGTCATGGCGTGAGGGCCCCTACAGTCGGTTATCGAGGCCCCCCATTAACCGGCGGGCCCTGGTACTCTTTTGACCAGCTTACCCCCCCCCCCCTAGCGCCAGCCCTGTCTACAAGATGTCAGCACCTCCGAGATCTGTCGAGAACATGTGTTTGGCAGCCAGCCATTCAGTGGAGTAGATGCTCAGAAAAGGCCTTGTGGCAGGCCTAGCAACCAGTGGTATGAAAACATGACGATCAATACAGCGCGGCATCACCAGAATCAACAATTAAGGACCAACTTTTCTATTGTCAGTATTTAAAGGAACATCCTCAAATTATAATTGTATAACTGATGTATTTTTCAAAGTTCTTGGAATACAATTGTCGGATAAAATATGAATTGTATATATTCGAGTAATATTACGTTTGAAAATGTAATTGAAGTACATGGAAATGGCTTCACCCCATAGCTTAACTATTTAAAAGTTCGTACCGGTATATGTTATATGTAATTCTCGACAAGTCGGATTTGCATTGGATATCAGGAGTATTCTACTTTTGTTAATGAAATCATTTCAAGTGAGTCTTAGCATTCGTTTAAAGGGCCACAGACAGATTCATGCAATTATCGAGGTTTCGCGAGCCAAGATGATAGTTACAGTACGGATCTAATCGCCTAGATACCACTGTATGCGGAGTTGGAAAATGTGTCTGTCAAATACAAACTTCATAGGTTATGTACAGCACAGGTTTGGGTACTTTATCAGTAGTATGAATGTCAAGTAAATCATAGGAACCTAGATTTGTATTTAAGTGTCGAATTAAATTTTTAGTGGCAGAAATAAGAAGTAAAGTGTTAAAGCAGCATAATGGGGTAATGTGCATATTTTGTGTTCATGTGGTAATAGTATCAATGTTGAGGTGCATGCATATGAGAAATATAGAGGCAGCTTAGGGCTGTTTGTTATTATATGTGGTAGGCGTAAGCCACATGACACATCAGTTCTGCATTGTTATTTTTCAGTATGATTACCTGAATAACGTGTAATATAGGCCGTCATATGCACACCAGGTAATGCATATTGGGTTTTGTGTTGTAGAGTGAGTAAAGCCACATGGTGTAAATGTGAATAAATGTTGGCCACATGATGTGTTGTAAGTATGTTGTAAGCCACTGTGTATTTGTGATAATGTGTCAGTTGGTAATATCGACATGTTTGTTGTTAAAATGATGCTGAGTCACTTACAAGGTAAGAACAGGAATATTAACTATTGGTGGAATAAGTTGATTTAAAGTTGTTTAAAGGAAGCCACAAGTGAAATTCTAAATGTTAGAGCACCTGTTGTAATGGAATGGTGTTGTGATTCTGAAGTTGCATTTGTTTAAAAGTGGTGTAGCAACAATTCTATGTGTTTTATGAATACTGGCATATGGTCTATAGTAATTTGATTTAAAAGCACATCCTCCTTACTTTTCTGACCTCTTTTGGGATTCTAATCACCAGTTTTGTAAGCAGTTTTATATTTTCTAACTATAATTTTAGTCATGCTTAGAAGCTAAATACTTGACTGTTGTACTCATTACTGCAAATCTGATTCTATTCATTAATAACTACCCAAATCCCATTGAAATTGCTGGTTATTATGTCACATAGTGACACGATTTGTCACAAACTACACGCTGTATTGGTATTGGGATTTTTAAGTTGGGTGACAGGTCAGATAAAATATAATACAGCTGTACCTAAGGATAAGACGAGGCCTCTTGGAGGTTGCCCAAGGGATGTAAAATGAAACTTATAGGTTAGTCAATGGGAAGTAAGACAGGTGTAATTGGTAAATTAATTCTTTACGTAACATGTTAATCTAATGTCAAATTTTACTGCTAACATTTGACAGTTCTACTTATAACAATTTTGCAGATTTAAAAATACTCGGTTACTGCCATTCTTTTCTGTCCATATCTAGTCTAAGCTAACATCAATCATTATACCTTTTTAAATGGGAGTAATTCATTGATTTCTTTTTTCATGAAAGCCTGATCATGTAGTCAACGATGTAAAGATGCCAGAAATTCATAGCATGTAATCCTGTGATAATTGTAACATATTCTATTCATTAACTGTTTGAATTATGTATTTTATGTGATAATTTTGGAAGGAATTTGAATCGTATTGCAATTTGACTGGTATATTTGATTTTTTTGAAAGTTTATGTAAATGATTTGTTTTAAATGATGTCCCATGATTGTCTTGTATTCAAAAATTGTAAAAGGATGTTCCAGGTTCTATGTAACTAGTAATGGTTAATCACTCCCAAATTAAGGTTCAATTAATTTTTTAACTATGTTGAACTATTTTCTAGAAATTTCAATTTACATTGAAATTTCTAGAAAATAGTTCAACATAGTTAAAAAATTAATTCAACCTTAATCTAATTTTCAAGAAGTCCTGGAATCCGAAGTAAATAATTATTGTGTTTGTAACAGGATTTTAGTGCTTTAATAGGACATGCTACTGCCACAGAGCTCATAATCTTTATTTTTCTTGTTTTGTTTGAATTGAAAAACATGGATAATGATGAGAAATCACTGCTGAGAATCTGAGGTCCCTGTAAGTCCTGCCAGTTGTTAGAAACCTTAAAGTACAAGTTAGTCTTTCATGAGGAGATATAGACTGGCGCATAACAGTGTCTTTTATTTTAATTATCGGTGTCACCAACTGCAGTAACTCTTCATAGGCTGCTTCCTCCCTCCTAAGGTAACCCCGCCAGTCTCCCGGATCTACTCTCAAATCTTTAATTAAGTTGACATGAGAATGTATGTTTCTCCATAAAAACCACTTTTTACTCTACTTACTCCTACGGCGTCGCTTATTTCTTTATAAACAAACAATGAAATAATGCTTCCATTAAAAAAACCTTCTGTTGGCCACATCGTCACAGACTCACAGCTGTCGACACACTAGGTTTGCACCAGCTTACCTGTACCGTGTGGCCACTCTTCCGTGTTCCGTCTTTTTGTACAGTTTTTCACTGCGCAGTTTACCTGCACATGCAAGACGGAGCGTGTAGCCGGGGCATTAAGACTAATGCATTCTGGTAGGATTTCACCGAGCTTGGTGGTGTAACGGCTACCGTTCTGGCCTCGCATTCGGGAGGACGGCGGTTTGAATCCCCTTCCGGGCATCCAGATTTGGGTTTTTCATGGTTTCCGAAATCACTCCAGCCAAATGCCGGGATGCTTCCTTCAAAAGGCCATGGCCGAATTCCTTCCCATTCTTTGCCCCCCCCCCCCACCAAACTTTCCCGTCTCTAAAGACCTCACTGTTAGAGAGACGTTAAGCAGATAAAAAAAAAAAAACTGGTAGGATTTCTACCTGTAAAAGAATTCAATCTATAATCATTTATACAGGGTCGTCAGAAATTCACTGATCGGTGGGTAAAGGCAGTGTTGGGGACGTTGCACTAACTAAACCCATACAAAAAAATCGAGTAACAGTCGTACCGTTTCTGAATTATCCGCAGCTAAAGTTGGCCAATAAGTGCACTTCGCGGGCGAATTCAAACAGCCTTCCACAGGCGGTGTTGCCAAGCGTACTCTAGGCATGGGACCGCCAAAGAAATCGAAAAGAAAAACTCCCTTCGGAAGCGGGGATCGAACCCGCAACCTCCAGTTTGAGAGTCTGGCGTCTTACCAACCAATATGTTTGTTTTTAGAAGACACTGGTGCTGACTGTTTGTTAGTAATCGGTAAGCCGCGACATTTTTCGGGAAGTCGGTGGTGGGACTGATTAGGTGTATCTGTACGAAGTTACATTGACATCTTACCGTTTCTTCTGAGTACTTCAATTTTTTTTGCCAGGCAAAAAGTTTATATATCCTGGTGAATATATATATATACATATATATATATGCCTTTCTACTGCTTTCACTAACCAGACTGTTTTGCGACATTGGCGCCTATGCGCCTATCTTCCGCCTCAGTCTTATCGAAACGTCTCCTTCACAGACTGACTTGGCTGAGCAAATTCCTTGTGAACAATTTCAAGAATGTTAAATAAGTCGTTATTGCTTTAATGTATCTTCTAACCAGGTGCACCTTTTTTCGGCCTCTGAGGAGTTGGACAGAGAGTTTGTGTCATCTCCAACTGTTGCTTGCA